>JANHJO010009916.1:26745-38485 GCA_032468235.1 Pseudoxyrhopus heterurus
AGAGGCTCCGGCGTCCTCTGGAGCCTCCACCGCAGCTCTGGTGCCTCCTGCGGCTCCCGCCGGCCTCGCACCAGCCTCCACGACTCCCGCTGCATTCTTTGCCCCCACTGGGGCCTCCGCATCAATCTTTGGCCCTCCCGCGCCCGCCAAGCCTTCCGTGGCCTCTCCCACCACCTCTGCCTCCTCCATGCCCCCGGGATCCCAATGGCTGCTCCTGCAACGTCCCTGGCTCCCGTGGCATCCTCCGGAGCTTCGGAAGTCCACAAAAAAATACCCTTGCAACGCCGGATAATAATCTGGTTAATTATAATTATTCTACATTTTGACAGAACGTTTTATTGGAATGTGGACTTCGTTGAAACTGAAGCTGGAATATTGCCCTACTTCAAATACAGATTCAAAAGGGGATGTAAATTTAACAGTTTAGTAATATTCTGCAACAAGTGTGTATGTGTGTGCACACAAGCATAGCTATGGATATGGATAGACAGACAGAAAGGAGAGAGAAATGCACTTGTTCCAAACAACTCTACTTCATCTCTTGCCAAACCTTGGCAAAATTATGGATTTTGCAGAATTATATTTAAAACATACTCACATCTGTATTTTTCTTCCAAGAGACCCTTCGAAAGAGATATCAAGCCAATCTTCAGGGATTGCACTCTGATTTTTCCAGTCCGGGCACTGTTATAGAAACAGCATTAAAATAGTTGCCAGGAGGTGGTATAATTTAATTCAAACACTGAAAGAGCTAGCAAAAACACCTGGTGTACTTCAATTTCTAGACATTAGCTACTAATCATATCAATGAGTCTCTTTCACAAATGTTCAGTGGAAACTCTAAATATTTACATTCAGCTTAAACACATTAATTATAACGCATTGTAGTTCAAGCATACAGCATCACAGCATGTCCTAATAATGTGACACCCTGCATTGCAGGAGCTGATGACAAGTGAATGCAAATTATAGTATCTACAGGTACATTCATATTTTTCAGAGCATAATTTGCCTAGCCTGAGCTTTATAAACTTTGATGTGTATGTACATTAGAGCAAGAATGTGGGGTGTATATGTCAATTAGAGAATGCATAGTACTGATTTCATCTAGCAGTATGACTTCAATCTTATGCAGTCTGGTATTTACAAAACCATCACTGGCAACAAAACCAGTGAAAGAAGAGCATCCAGGTGTGGCTGGAAATGGGTCAAGCAGTGCTTCTGCAAATGAGAAAGTTAATCAGAAAGACTTGCTGGGCATTGTCTTTTTTTCTGGACAGTTCGCCAGTCTCTCCCCTCTTCCCTCCCCCACTCACTTTTCTTTTTGCCTTTGAGTCAGTCTTCACTCTTGACAATGACCTCGACAAGTCCCTGGATCTTTCTGGTTAAGGCATAAGGTTATAAATCAAAAGACTGTAAGTTCTAGTTTTGCCTTCCTTGGGGCAGTCATTGCCTTTTAGCCTTAGGAAGAAGGCAATAACAAGCCACTTCCAAAAATACTGCCAAAAACACTAGATTGCTTTAGGAATGCTCAACCTGCAGGTCCTGGATCACTCCCAGGCCATGAGTTGTTTGCAACCGGGCCACGGAAATGGTGGATGAGCACATGCGAAAGAAAACTGAGACAGAGATCTTGCAGAATTACATTTCTTTAAAGACTGCAATTCCTGGACACAAAGGAGATACACAACTCAATATTATAATATTTAAGCCTGAGTCTAGATGTCTTTCAGTATTGCCAGCAGCTGTCAGCTAATCCTGAGCTGCTTGTAATTGTTTTTGACTGTGATTGTGTGCTTCAGCCTGGTTACTATGACTGTGGATTGCCTTGGGATTTCTCTGGGCTAATATCTCCAAGTATTGACCCAGATCCACTCACATTTCTGGATATTGACCCAGCTTCTGTTGTGTATTTTCTCTTTCTCCATTACTGAGCTTCTATATAAGTAGGTTCATAGCCACTGAGATTCACTATGGAGATACAACCTGAAAGCCCAATCCATTGTTTATGACAATATTTATTAAGAGCCAGTAGGCAGAGAAAAGAAGAAACTACCTCAGTATCAATGTTCTACTTAAGTATTAATCTTAAGTAGGCTAGTTCTGCAATGAGCTCTGATCAATGCCAGCTAAATTGAGAGAGATGATATACATATGTCTTTCTGTGACATCTCAATTGCATGCATTGACTCTTCATCTTGTTGGACCTCCTACAATCCTTTGTCTAGATCTGATGATGTCTGGCTAACTAAACCTCTAACTTGCTACTGACAAATTCACCTGAATTCCAGACCAAACTTTGATTGCTCAATGATCTATGGAAAGTGCCAAGTTTTGTGTTTCACCTTGGATTTTCTAACTGTGCTTATCATATGAACCTTGGACAGACAATGTACAAGCTCACAGTCAATGCAAGAAATATTTTTTAATAAAAAAAAATAGTTATCTAATTTTGAAGTTATCTAAATGATTCTCCTTGAAATGTTTTACTGGCACATATATAAAATAGGTTGCTAATGTCCTCTATCTGATTTTCAGGCATTCTCAGACCTTCAAAGTAGTCCAGACAAGAACAACAACCATGATTACTAACACTATCTTTATTGTAAAGTTACAGAATCTTGAAAGTTTGGGAATATTTTTCACCTCTGTCATGTTTACATTCCTGAAAACTAGAGAAGGTCCTTTCGAAATGCTTCCTACATCCCTTTTGTGTTCATGGGCAGAGATACCTTTTGTGTGATGGTTGCCTAGTTTGCAGTTCATTTTGTCTCCCAAGGTCATTCATTTATACCATTTACAGGCAACCAGTTTTTCAACTCTTTATGAAACAATTCACCTCATTCGGAAAGTCCTTAATGTCTGGCACTGCTGGAAATTCTTCCACAAGAAAATCAGCAGTAAGGATTCTAATTTCTCATGCTATTCTTTAGTTCCAGTACATTACTATGTTTTCAGTGTTACATACTTAAACCATATTTGCAATGCAAATGTTTATAGGCTTATGTTTAAGGCTGGAGCATTTTTACAGAGCAAATGTTAATGGATTCTAAAATATATGAATCTTTGAAAAACAATATTCAGTTATATTAAATTTCACTTTTGTTCTATCTACTGACTTAATGTGAGGAATAAATAATTCTTAATGTGACAGAAATACAAAAGACAATAGGTGTTGCTGTCAATTGTTTTCACTTAATGTCTTACAAAGGCCATAAACATCAGTGAGCATGTCTTACAGATGCTAATTAAATTCCAGATTAATAGCATGAGAGAAACAGATGGCATCTGTAGGTGGGTAATTATTTTAAAATGGTATACGTCAATGATATAAAACATGAGCATGTTAAGTGATGAATTAGAAACAAACCAAGCCCATTTGCGAAAATGTTCAGATAAAGTTATGCGCAATCATTTTACTGTTGGGCGATTTTACAGGAAAAGAGTTGGCTTTGGCTTGAACACATACTGTATAAAGTGGAAAATAACAGTCAGTTATAAAAAGGCTAGGCAAGATTCCACACGAAGCAAAATATCGAGGACCTGCTGAATTCTGTAATTGCATTCAAATCTCAGTGGGTCCTTCCTCCCATAAAACTAGGCACCTAATAATCTTTAGATCTGCTTTCATTTAAGGTATTTAGCCTTCTGAAAATAGTAATCAAGGGCATCTATCAAGCAGAAGTTAGTAAACACATTTGAGTTTTTATTGGCATTAAAAAAAAGCATTATGAATTGTTTTACCTTTCCCACATATAACAGTAAAAGGACATTGCTGTACTTACAAGGTTTTCCCGAACATCTCACACTTACCTATCATAAACATTGAGCAGCCAGTTGAGACACATATCTACACAGAGTGGCATGTTCACAAGATCTTCGTGCTTCTCTTCTATTCCACTGTAAATCGTACTGAGGCAACTGATGATATCCTGAACGCAAAGGAGCTGATCATTCTGAATCAATTTGTGCTGTTTAAAAGCTTCGTTCGTTGAGTTTAAGTCCAAGAGGTCCACTGGCAATATATATATATAAATATATGTGTGTCAACTGAAAGGCATTTCTTTTATCACAAGTATATGAGTTCTCTAAGCCCTAAAGCAAAGCAATATTACAGCTCGGGAAGCATTTTCTCAGTTATTTTCCAACTCATGAAGTTAAATAAAAGTGTTTGTATAAGCAGTCTGCATTTAACAGTCCAAAACCATCTGCTTTATAGATGTAGATGGAGAAATCAGTTACTATTCAATCTAGTTTGAAATTTGGTTTACTGCTATGAGAAATACCCGAGCTAGGATGCTGTGTCATTCACATCCCTATCCAGCACAATTTCAGTCATATATGTCATCTTCCTTTTATCTATTTATTGCTTTTCCAGATACATTACAATATTCTGTGTGCGTATAACACTAAGAGTGGCTAAACATTTGAAGGCACCCTAAATTATAATTCTCAAGAAGCAACACATCAATGTACTTTCATGTATAATAATATAACATGCATAAACAAGATTTATAAACATGTAGAAGCTTTAAGAAAAACAGAAAATATTTTTATTTCAAGTGGCACATATGCTGGGAAATCATCCAAATTAAGCATACAGGTTTTTAAGTGATATTCTTCCAAAAGAAGGTTGATATCTTTTTGGCATGGGATCAAAATGTTTTCATCTTCCAGGCTTTTTAACTTCACGAAAGCTCAGCTAAAACCTTTAAAATGAGGATAATGATATCTTAAAAGATAACCTTTGTGGCAGGTGAAAAGCCTCGATATTCTGACAAAGTTCAAGACTTAAATGTTTCTGACAAGAAGCATCATTTATAACCAAGAATTCTAAACTGGGACGGCAGTGAGGGCTTCTGGCTACAACATGTAAACAAGCATTAATCATCTTGATTTCGAAGGTATCTAAACAGGATTCAGCAATTGCTTTATATATTGGCACCCAACAGTGCTAAGCAGAGCATGCAAAATTATGTATCATTTAAAATCCCTTAATGATCTTGAAAAAAATGTGAAAATGGGGCTTTGCACATATGAAGTGGTAGTCATCCATTATGAAAGCTCCCATTTTTGTTACAGCTGATGACAACAATATGTGTTAATTTCAAAAGGACCTGTAGTTACAATAGTGATTATGGGAAACTAATTATCATCTGTTGAATGAGATAGGAGACAAAAAAAGCTTTTTATGAATTTTTCCCCAAGTAGTCTTAAATTATGGAGACAGGCATTTCATGGGGATAAAAAGGATTTAAGCTGGAAGCCAAATGGTTCCATAATCTTTAGAGATAACTTTTACTAGAAACGATTAAAAAAATTTGCAAGCAGTGTGTTATCTTCATATTCTGTTCATTTGATATTTGGAATGTTAATATTTAATTTCTTTCAAACCTTTTTATATGATCAGTTTGCCAGTTCTAGGATGCGTGATAAATTATTACGTATCACTGATATGAAATTAGACAGAAAAGCTCTTTATAATAGTAAGGCAGAAAAGCATTGGCAAACATTTGCTACCACTGATGCAGGACTAGCAATAAACAAAATCCCAATTCTCATTCCCTCCTTTTACAGAAGTCTCAGGAGGCAATTTTATTCCTTTTTTCACAATTCCCAATTATAGGTAGCACTCCAAAAAGTGTTGCAGCTATAGAGAGTTTAAGTTATAAGCAAGGCGGATTATCATTTAGTTGTGCTTTATATTATAATAAACCCTTCTGCTTTTGTTATCATTAACCAGTGAGACAAAAATCAGTCTAGAGTAGCCGTTCCCAAGCTAGTACTCATCAAATGTATTGCGACTACACATATTCAAACTATTATAGACCAACACTGTAAATTTTTAATTTTTATTAAAGCGTATTATTGTCAACAGACTCCAACATTCTTCAGACATTTTCATAATTTCTACCCCAAAGCCTCTGAACTCTGCAATTGGTACGCTAAAACAGTCGCCTCTAACAATCAGATGATGATCAGATGACAATCAGATTAAAGGTGATTCAATACAACATTCTCTTTGCTTTAAAGTGTTATCACTATACAGGTAGTCTTCAATTTACAATAATTTTGGAGGGATCATTTAAAGTTACAATGGCACTGAAAAAAAAGTGACTTATGACAGGTTTTCACACTATTGCAGCATCCCCATGGTCATAAGATCAAAATTCGGGTGCTTGATAAGTGGCATTTATTTATGACAGTTGCGCTGTCCAGAGGTCATGCAATCATAATTAATAACCTTCCCAGCTTCTGACAAACAAGTTCATGGGGAAAGCCAGATTCAGTTAACAATTCCAGTAATTCGCTTAGCAACCATGGCAAAAAAATCCAAAAAAAAGTCACTTAACAACTGTTTTTCTCAGCAATGGAAATTTTGGACTCCCCTGCGGTTGTAAAAATTGAAGGCTACCTGTATATAGTCTGGCACTCTTAGAGATTTAAATTATACTAACTATTTCCCATTTCAACTGACTATACATGATAGCTTGGTTGGGGTGACACCTAAAATGGAAGCCTTGCAGAGTTGTTCATCCAAATTTACATGTTAGAGAATTATCGTCCCCAAATTAAATTTTTCAATTTATTTTTGGTGCCTTCTGATAATAAAATAGACAAGACTGGTTTCACTTTACCTATCCCAAATAGAGGTAAGCTATCAAGCTTTAAAAACCATGCCAAAAATAACTGGAAAATGTAGTGTTGTATAAAGATCCATGTACTGTTGAATTCAATACATTTAATAACTAATATAGTGACTGCTTATTTCTGCACAGAGATTATAAAATGTTTTATTGTCAGAGCTGTTGGAAAGTAAAAAAAAAAAAAGAACACCTGTTAGCATTTCTGCTTCAGAGAGATTAGTTTAAAAGAACAAAATTGGATTTGGATTCAGTGAGGCCTGGCAGCCAAACAAGATTTTTGACCTCAGTCATTTATAGTCATTCTGCATAACGTCAGTGCTAAAGAGATTTCCAGTAATTTATCTATGAACAGGGAAACCTTACATTGTTTTTTTTTTTCTGGGAAGATGAAACTACCAATAAAAGTGTGATTAACCTAGTTCTCAATGCCAGAAGTGTCTCACCACTAACTTTCCTTCATTATCTGTCTATAAAACACTTGATGTTTCAATGAGTTCTAGTGCCATTTTATATCTCAAAAGAATGTCTCACTGAACAATCAGAGAAAATGTTTGTTTAAAAGATCAGAAGTCCAAGAACACATTGGTTTAAGATTTGATAGTTGCCAGTCAATATCAGACAACAGATTTTCTATGTTTTTCAGTATTTGTATTTATTCATTTACTTGTATCCTGCCTCTATTGTTTTTACAAATAACTCAAGGTAGCAAATATATCTAACACACCTTTCTCCTCCTATTTCCCCCACAACAATAACCCTGTGAAATGAATTGGGCTGAGACAAAGTTGGGTCACTTAGCTGGCTTTCATGGCTACGGCAGGACTAAAACTCACGGTCTTCTGCTTTCTAACCTGGTACCTTAATCTGCTTTCTAGCCTGGTACCATTCTAGCCTGGTACCTTAGTTACCTAGACCAAGCTAACTAATTGACTTGTCTGTTCATCCATCCATCCATCCATCCATCCATATGCTTTTTATATATTTCAAGGGATGTTTCTTATTTTGAGAGCTGGACATACAAATTTCATTTTAATATGTGCCATTATACATACAGGTAAATGACAATAAAATTGTCTTATCCCTTTTGTTTACTTTACTGAACTATATATTATGGGAGGATTTCTGTAGTGGATTTACATTTAATTATCCCTATGACTGCATTCACACTATGCAATACAGAAATGAATATACTATTGCAGTTTCAGCTATCTGTATAAATACCAAGTTGATAGCTTTTGGAAACCTGATTTGCCTTTGTGAACATAAATTGTCAGTGTAATCCATGATAGAAGAAAAGCAGAAGATTTGGCTGCTGCTAAGCAAAATAGAATAAACAGCTGAGAGATTGAAAAAGACAGCTGTGGATTTCTAGATATATTTGGATGTTTCAATAATGTTAACATTAGTCAAATACCCCTCCTGCTATCCAATTCTGGGTAATCTCTTGAGAGATTATGTTTTGCAGATGCAGGAATTACTTTTTAAAAGAAAAAAATGTGTTTATTTAAAAGTATAACCTACTACCAGGAATTCAAAATGCTTTAGCTCACTGAAAGATGTAGTTATATGTGCTTTAATTGTTTTTTTCAGGAAACAGCAAGGGAAATTCCCTATTGCATTCTGTTCCTCTACATCAGGGGTCCCCAAACGTTTTAAACAGGGGGCCAATTCATGGTCACTCAAACTTTTGGGGGGCCGGACTGGCTGGGTGGGCATGGCAAGGTGGTCATGTGACTACTAGGTGTGGCTAGGTGATCATGTGACTGGGTGGGCATGGCCAATTTAGCAGTCCATTAAACAATACACACAAATTAAACTTTAATTTGTTATGCTCCTAGGGGTGGAAAGCAGGTTAGTGAAGGGTTGTGGCTGCCTTGGGGTGTGTGTGAGGGACTTCTGTGTGTGTGTGTGTCTTTCTCTCTCTCTCCCTCCCTCCCTTCCTCTCTCTTTCTGGAGGCCTGCAGAACCACTCTGCTGCCCAAAAATGGGCCCGTTTTTGGCCTCCTGAGGCCTCTGCACTCCTGTTTTTGGCCTCCTTGGCCTCCAAAAGGCAGGTGTGCGCTTGCGGATAGGTGGGGCAATGTGGGTGGGGCAGCCTCATGGTTCCGTGTGGGCCAGATTAATGGCTTCGGCGGGCCATATCTGGCCCGCGGGCCATAGTTTGAGGAGCCCTGTACAACAGGGTCACGTAAGCTTTAGAGACTTCCTACGGAAAGCACTGGGATCCAAGCCACCATAACAAATACCTGTGTATGTACCTGATTATGTGTGAACATTTTATGACTCAAATTTAATATCATAATTTCTTCTGAAATAATTACCAATTGTTTACCAATTCAAAAAAAACAAAAATCTGCAGTTAATGGAATATTTCCTGGCTCATTTGTCAACTCATGATCTAAGGCAAATCCTAGGATGAAAAATTTTAATTGGGCTTTATGCTTAAATATATCTTACTAAACCAAGGTTTGATGATGTGCTACATCTGTTGGTTTCAATAACTGTAAAATTATGGTAGTTAAGACACATAACATTGAATTTTTATTCTGCACAGTTAATTTTAGGATTGTTTTAGTTATCATTAGAATAGGAGAAAGCTTCATACATATTGCCGTTTTGATTAGCAACTGATTAAAATGTTTCTGGTTCACATATGTTCTGATTGCCAAGACAGGGTAGTTGTCATACTATAAGATAAAGGTAAAGGTTCCCCTCGCACATATGTGCTAGTCATTCCTGACTCTAGGGGGTGGTGCTCATCTCAGTTTCAAAGCCGAAGAGCTAGTGCTGTCCAAAGACGTCTCCATGGTCATGTGGCCAGGCATGACTAAATGCCAAAGGCGCATGGAATGCTGTTATCTTCCCATCAAAGGTGGTCCCTGTTTTTCTACTTGAATTTTTACATGCTTTCAAACTGCTAGGTTGGCAGAAGCTGGGACAAGTAATGGGAGCTCACTCCATTATGCAGCACTAGGGATTTGAATCGCCGAACTACCAACCTTTCTGATTGACAAGCTCAGCGTCTTACCCACTGAGCCACCACGTCCCCCGTTGTCATACTATACAGTTTATTTCACCTATTTTAAATACAAAATGTGTATTTACCAAATCATTATTGATTATTTCCCAAATTTTTACCTTGCCTAAGGTAAAAATCTAATCAATACATACTGTATGTTCTTGATTAGTGACATCTGTTAATTGTATGTTAATATTTTCATATTAGACAACTTTTGTAAAAATACTTCAATAAAGCAGGTAATTCAAGTAGGATTTACATTAAGTATTAAGAAAAAATATGAGCATTAAAAAATAATGTTAAAGGGACTATGCCAGGCCTCTCAAGGCCTTCCCCCAACCTCTGAGTCACCCAAGCTCCACTTAATGACCGAGGTGGTTGTTTAGCAACTGCAACAGGGAGAGCAGGGATTTTGTTCATTGAGTGAGATAATTATGTGGGTGCCTCACTTAATGACTATTATGACTTACCAGCATAATGAGCAGGCTCATAAGTCAAAGACTTTCTATACTGGATTTACAAATGGAATTGGATGATGACTTAAAAAAATTAAAAATAGGCAAATAATAAACCAAATAGGCATGTTGACTATTTTCTTATTTTGGAATATATAGGAGTTGTACTGAAGTAATTCTCAGAGCCTGTCTGCTTCGGTCGAAGAGCAACAGATCAAACAACAGTCAAACAAGGTTTGCAGAGGTTGTATTTAATCCCTTCGCAGCAACAGCAACAGACGAGTATTAAACATGCAATATTAGCACTGGGTTTAAACGTCACCCAGCGCTATACTTATAGGTAATCGTGCTCCACCCTCCATTCTGCCTAATTACCACACCCACACCCCAGGTGCACATAATAATTATATTAAAGGAAGAAAGGAGCAGTGACCATCATCCTAACTCCTTCAATCCACATTCGGGGTTCGCGCCGTTCTGCTGCGGGAAAGGGGAGAATAGGCGCCGCTCAGCTGACTGTCAGAATATGCGCCGCTCAGCTGACTGTCAGAATCGCGCCAACGGCTCACGCTGCCCAGACGTCATTCGGTCCTCTGTATGTCGGCGCCATCAGGGGTCGACACTAAGATTGATCATAAGCAATACTGGTTATTGGATTTTGGAGCCAGTAAACATATAGTCAGTGACAAACGTCTATTCAAAACCTTAACCAAACTTGACTCACATGTTAAAGTAGTCACTGGAAAATCAGCTAAAGTGAAAGGTCAAGGCACTGTGATCATCCCAGGACTGGGAGAGTTAACTAATGTTCTATACGTGCCTGAGATCACTAACGATTTAATTAGCACAACTGAATTGTGTGATGGTACAAAAATTGAATTGGTAATTAAAAATGGTGGTGGATATGTCAAAAATGATGGTATAATTGTGGGAAGAATAGTATTAATAGACAAATTGCCTTATTATCACCCAATACCTAAGCCTAAGTCTCTAGATAAGTGGAGCAAAGGCAAAAATGAAGCAAATGCCCAAGGTAATGGCAAGGCTTCTGGGAAACCAGTCAAAACTGTGAGGTTTAACCTGAAACCCAAGAAAAAAGGGACATAGGAAATGTTAAGAAAGTTTCAACTGAAAAACCAATACATGATAATTGTGCACACCTGTTACACAGAAAATTGGGACATATTAGTTTTCCAGTGGTCCAGAAAATGCCTGATTATTCAAAAGGGTTGAAAATAAATGATTGTGATAATTATTTAGATTGCTCCATCTGTAAAAATGCAAAATCTAAAGTTAAAGCATGACCTAAAAAGTCATTTAGAACCACTGACCACATTTATCAGTTGATGCACATGGATTTAGTCAGCCCATTGAAGCCTTCATTAGGAAAAAAGAAATACTTCTTAATGATTGTTGATGACTTTAGACATTTTGGGTTTGTATATACCTTAAAAGATAAATCTGAGACATTTCAAAAATTTAAAGAATTTTACAAATTAATTCAAACCCAACACAAAATTAATATAGAACAAACAGATAGAGGAACTAAATTTCTATCTGACCAATTTGAGAAATGGCTTAGGAAAAGAGGAATAGTCCATAATAAAACTTCTTATTCT
>JANHJO010009918.1:31522-43244 GCA_032468235.1 Pseudoxyrhopus heterurus
TGGTTAGATCCCACAGGGTTGGCCTCCTGCAAGTCCCGTCAGCTAGACAGTGTTGGCTGGCGGGCCCGTGGGGGAAGGCCTTCTATGTGGCAGCCCCGCTCTCTGGAACCAGTTACCCCCGGAGGTCTGGACCACCCCCACTCTACTGGCCTTCCGGAAGGCCATGAAAACCTGGCTGTTCCGGCGGGCTTGGATTGGTTGGAATGTTGTATGGTTTTTTAAATTGTCACGTTTTAATTAATTTAAAACAATTAATTAATTTAAAACAATTAGATATATTTACTATTAATTAAAACAATTAATTAATTTAAAACAATTAGATATATTTACTATTGTTGTTGTATTCCTGCTGTAAGCCACCCAGAGTCCCTTGGGAGTTGGGCGGCATATAAATACAACAAAATAAATGTAGAAAATTAGCCCTGCCTTGAAATATTAAATCCTGATTTTTTTCCGGGATTATATTTTTATAGTAGAGAAAATCAGAAACTTCTAGCTAAAAATCTTAAATATATGCAGAGCTTAGAATTGCCAGTAAAGGAATCTAAATGTTAATGATTATAGCTTCTTGCAACATAATGGGTTATTCTCCATTTTATTCATAGCCATAACTTTCACTTTTTGTTGAACCAGATTGCTTGACTAGCAATTTCTATTACTAGTATGGCAGAGGGATAATTGAAATTCAAGACTAAGAGATGCATACAAATAAATAAATAAATAAATTCCGTATTCCCTCTAGAATGTCACCTGATTTGGAATTACCACAATCTGTCAATACCCTTAGAGTTGTGTATTTCCCATAATAAATCATCCAACTAAAATGCTTGCATTTCAGATCTAGAAAGTTAGTTGTTTCTGTAATCTTGCTTCACTGAAAAAAATAATCAGTCTGGAACAAGAAATGAGACAGTTTGACACGTAGGATTTTTTTTTTTACTTGTTGGTAATGTGAACTTTCCCACGTAGGATATGTGTGTAATTATTTTTTTAAGTTGATGTTGCTTTCTAAATTGCATGAAATGACAAAATACTGTTTTCATTATATCTTAAAGCAGTGTTGTATGTTATATTTAGACTATGGAATTGATGGGCAGCTCCAAATATGCAGCACTTGCTATTGTCCGCTTGTATAATTGTTGACCTGTACAGCTGTCAACCTCATGTGCACATACACATAAACAGACACCACTTGTTCATTTTCCCTTTCTGTTTATTAGAACTTGGGACTGCTTCTTGTCATAGCAACAAAAGATTTCTGTACAAAATATTGCAGTGATATGGCCCCAAATATTATCTTTTTATTTAACCATCAGCATGCTCTCTTTAGGGCCTTGTGACCTGTACCAATAAAGAAGAATATTTGTAACTCAGGGTTGAAATGAGGGGTCCTCGGGGCTGCCTGGCTGTTTTCTTGCAGATATTTCATTGCCTAAAGTAAAATAATCAGTGCTAGTCCTCGTGATGTTAGCACTAGCAATGATGATATTATCTAGTTTGGGTAATGAAATGTCTGCAAAAGCACCTCTCTTGTGGCTTGCGTTTCAGTATATAGGACTTTTGTGCTATTTCAGATTTTCAAGGAAAATGTTCTTTTAACTAGCTCTTATTAGTTCAATTAATTGGCATGCCAGCTAATGTTTCCAGACCAGTGAGGCTTATAGAAACATAATAAAATGCAACAAGAAATTGTATTGTACAAAATACCCCACATTTCACAGCTGATTTATTTTTTGCCTCCCTTGTCTCTTTTCCATCCTCACAACTTTAAAGTAAACCTTATTCAAATCTTGTAATAATATTTATAAACAGCAAAAAAAAAATCTACTTGTGGCTTGTATTGCCATTAGCTATTATTTATCATTTGAAAAACTTATTAAGAAATACACCTTTATTCTTGGTTTTTATAGACTCAGAACACCAACAAACATTTATGTGATTAAGATAATTTCACCCATGGAAACGACAAATCATTGAGAGCTACGTATGTCAAGTACCTATTTTAATTAGTTACTGACTAATAGAAAGGTCTTATATGGTAATTTGGGACAATTATTCATCCAAGTGGTAGGGTCCCCTGATCAAAGAAAACAATGGTTCTCATCTTGTGGAGCTCAACTAAGAAAAAAAACTGCAATCATTTAGATTTGTAAGCATAAATTCAAGAGCATGGTCTTTTTTCTAAACTTGAAGGTTAAAAATAATGGTGTCTCCATCTGTAACTAGCTCTCTTTGTGCTCCCAGTCACTCCTCAGTGTTTAGCCATTATTTATCAAGAGGAAAGGCAGAGAATCTCAAAGATTTCAAACTCTGTACCACTGTTACTTTGGGTGGGAGGGGCTTGCCACCTGGGGGACTTTTGAAGGGAAAGGGATATTGAAACTAATGGGTTAAACCAATTCATTTGCATACTGCACCTTGTAGCAACATGGTTAGGCAATGTGTCAATTCACATGCAAGTTAGAAATTGGCAATGGTACTGATTAAGAAATCAATAGCAGATTTCACCACTATCATTTTCTGCTGATACACGTATGGAGGAATAGTACTTCAACTCAACAATGGAGAAGAACCTTCTGGCTGCTACAGTGAAATATTTGCAAAGATAGGATTTTCTTTGGCTGCTGTTCGTTGCTGCTTCAGCTGCAGGAAAGTGAATGCTTTCTTTTTTACGTTGTAGCAGACTCTCAACTGGAATTACACCTTGTTCCAGGTTGTTATGCTTGACTATTGGATCCAGATTACGTTCCATCAAGATGGAGGTGTTACAGTGGTAAAGGTCCAGTTTGCCAGTATTTTCAGAACATGCTCACCTTGCATTTAACATACAATTTACCATATACTTCTGAGATACTGCATTAATTTTAAATTGTTCACAGAATCTATCGCAAAATAACAAAGCAGACATCACTGATTCTCAGGCCAGAGATGACCAATGCATATAGCAACTGCTTTACTTCAAAGCCACCAAGCAGTGGGCCAAATATTCATTAATTTAGGGATCTTTTTTCAACTTGGCACTAATAGTGGGCAATTAACTACTGTGTATAGCTTTGTTTTTATCTGCTGCATAGATTCTAATTAAGCTGAAACACGTCTGAGAGTATTTAGCAAAGTGATAAAATGTCAGGAGATCTGAGATTTACTACCACTTCCGCAAGGAAAAATGACTTAAATTTATTTAATACTTAAAATATATGTTACAAGCAGAATCTCCTAGGAAAATAAAATCTAATCAGGAGACATAGTTTGATAATTTATATAAATTTTGCAATTTCCAGATGTTTCTGAATGAATTTACTAAAGAATTAACAGAAATCACATACAATTGCATACCTTTTAGTTTCACTGTTATACCTTCTGGTAGGCAGCTTTCCTCCGTTTCTTGTTTGTAAATTTAGCATTATTACAATATATTAAAATGTAGTATAATTTTCCTCTTTCGAAAATTACAGTGTTGGCTGGTGTAAAGAGATAATGTTAACTGACTGCCTATGCCTTTCTTTTGCTAAGATTTGGAAAAATATAATTATTTTTATGAGATACTGTTCATACATCTGAACAAAAATACTCCAATTAGAGCAACATGGCTCCCTAAATTGAAAGGATAACTAATATCCTATCTTGGCTGGATAGAATTATTAAAAACATTTAATTTGAAATGATTTGAACCGATGTTTTAGGGTGCTCAGCAAAAGCATATATTCAAAAAGGGAGATATGGATTATAGCCTTTATCTCTTTATCTTCTCTAAATGCTATTGAATTCAAGGGGTTAAGCTATAAAGTCACTTATCTCAACACATGACAAGGAAGAATTTGCCAGAATTCCCTAGCTACCAGCTTAGCTTTCATCACCTTCTCTGTTGGGCTACTGTGATGTGAAAGAATGGGGGAAACGCACTGAAGCCATCTAAGAAGTAAACTATCAACTTGACATTTTTCAGCAATTGAAAACTTTTTCACATTGCAATTCCTTCTGACAGAGAAACTGTAGAATTCCTCTGATTTAAGACCCATCTGGTTATTGTTCAAACGTTGAGAACTATTATTTCCAGTTAAAAAAAAAATCCAACTCATACGCTATTTTTGTTTGCCAAACTACGAATATTTCCCTCCGCATTTTAGATTCTATCTTTAAAGTATATTTTAACAGTATTTTAAGTACTTTTTTTTAAAAAAAAATTACCAATTTATCTTGATAGTGGACATGCTGTGTTTTTTCATTTTATTTTAATTAGCCATTGTGAAACTAAATTCTCCTTTGTTTTACTTCTTTGAATACTGTTTAATTATGGTTATCATGCCAGATATCTTAAAGGTTATTTTACCAATACAGTTTCATTTAACATAAGCCATATGGAATCAATAGTACTGTTTCCTAAAGTAAATGCTTGGAAAATCTTACATTCATATGTTAAGAGTGCACATCCTTTCCTCATTAGTTGGAAAGTACAGGGATTTTGGCACAGGTTCTGTGTGGAAGCATTGTGCAGCTTTTATATGGATTTTGTTTTTAGCCTTTGATGACACTGTTTAGAATAGGAAGTATCTAATAAGTAAAGCATTTTGTCTAATGTGCTGCCAGTGTGTTTCATATATGCCTGGAGGTCTGAAACATTATCTTCTCCACTGCAGTAATATGCATTTAATTCTCTGAAAGCAGAAGGTTGAACTTTTAAAAGAGACTCAAAGTACATTTTCAGCTAAAATAATTTGAAACACATGTGATAGCGGACCTGAGTAATGTACAGTTGGTTTTTATGGTTTAATCATGATCATGTTAATGCACACCAGTAGCTAATTAAAGAAAACTTTTATTGTTCATTTTAAATGGGTTATGTAAAGAGTGAGTGAACTGATATAAATGCAGTTCAATGATAAATGTTACCATTACATTTGCTATCAGGAAGCTGATATTGGTGTTTTTGACATCTTTAAAGTATTGGGCCATTTCTTTTGTAACAAAGCAAGAGATGTTTTTAAAAGTTTTTACATTTGGAATTGTTCACTTATGTAAAAGGATATTCACTTGATTCCTGGATTTATTATCAAACTTCACAAACTGGCTTTTTAAAATTAATAGCTTCAAATCCTGAGTAATGTGTATGGTTGCACATCCTCCAGGGAATATTGATGGCAGGTCACAAGGGCTCTATGTCTTTCCATAGACCCCATGATCTACTGAAGATTCTTTGCAAAAAAACCTTTATGTGCCAAGATACGCCATCAAGAGGAAAATTGTTAGTGTTGTTTTAGCCATTGAACATTTTCCTGTTAGGAACCCATTGAAGTTTGATTGTCTTGGAAAATTTTAGTCTAGATTAATAATACTACCAAGTTGCTTTTCAGTTGCATCTCTATATTGATCTTAATGTTTTCATTGGGAATGTAATATTTGAGTTTATAAATTCTGTTCTTTTTGTGAATCAACCTGACTTCCTGAATTAGCTGCTAATCAAATTGCTATACCATTTAAATGATATTTTAAATTTTTTCTTAAGAATGTATAAATAGAAAATATCCATTGGAGCCAAAAACAGTTATCTTTTTATCAAGTGATATTTTACAGAACATAACCAATTTTTAACTAAGTGTTCATACTAAAATTAATCCAACATATATTAGAAAGACTTTAAAACATACTTCAAACAGTGTTCATATTTAAACATTACAAATTTATGCCTGCTTCTAATGTGTATTAGTTCCAGTAGCTGTAAAATTCAAATTGAAAAATATTAATTTTAAAAAATCACTAAAATCATTTTTGAAATCTGTCTTTGTCCTAGAGTCCTCTGGGAGTTGGGCGGCATATAAATACAATAAATAAATAAATATGCTTCAGTAAATGCATTCTTCTCTGAAAATATCATTTCCTTCCTTTGATTCCTTGAAAGCAACAATGGAGAAGGATTCTGGTGGGATGATGACTTAGTTTTTGGTTTTGGTGCCTTTTATGTCTGTCTTTCCAAAGTTGATGCCCTCCAGATATGTAGGGATTACAGTTCCTAGAATTTTCATATTCAACACTCTAGAAAAGTGCTGGAGAGTTGCTATGCACAAATGTTACTCTACTTTTAAAATCTTGTGAGACATTGCCTAGCTAATAACTCTGTAGTTCTGCTTCTATAATATCAGTCTACGGTTTTCATCTTTCATTGGGTTGATCAAAGTCCTCTGAGTTTTTCAGTGTTGTGATTCATAGTTAGCACTTAAGGGAGTTAAAATGTATAGCATATTTTATTTTCCTGGGTGGTTATTAATAAGATTTAAAGAGCTGTGATGACACAATGACTAGAATGCAATATTGCAGCTTTGCTCTGCCCACACAGCCAGGAGTTCAATCCTGACTAGTTCAAGGTTGACTCAGCCTTACATACTTTCAATGTTGATAAAATGAGGACACAGATTGTTGGGGGTAATATGCTGTAAACCTCTTAGAGAGTGGTGTAAAGCACTATGAAGTGATATATATTAAACCTGGCTATTAAACCAGGAAGCTACTAGTATTGCTTGATAGATTTCTGTCTATTTTTTTAATCAGCTAAGTTTTTGAAAAGTAAGCAATATTAAATATAATTTGATTTACAGAGATCAAAATTTATTTAATTATTTTATTTACTTGGAGCAAAAGCTTCATAGACAATTCAGCTAGTAGGTCCTATCTTTGTCTCGGTCAAACCATATACTTAAATAAGAAATGGATCAATCAGTGTAGATTGCCAGACTTGATATATTAGACAATGCCACAGGACATTGGCTGTTATTTTGGTGGTTAAGTAATGAAGAACTGAATAACAGATGTCATTAAACTACTTCTTTACTTAATTTGAGGGTAGGCCATTAAAAAGTATTGGTGTGAATGTCTTTTTGTTTGAAGGAGAGGCGGAGAAATCTTTTTTAAACATCATTTAAATGAAGAAAGAATTATGATAAAAGCTCCCAAATGCATGATTTAAAGCTTTAGATCTTTCAGTACATAGTTCAAGATCTAGAATGCATTGTTTAACTTCAGAAATGCTTTTCTTCAGAACCATTGCTTTTAGCACTTAAGTTGACAGACTGTAGCGGGGTGGGGGGGAGGGCTTAGTTCTAACTTTTTTCTTAAAGAATTTGTCTACAAGGATGAATTGGGCCATGATCTCAGGTGGCAGATTCTCATATGATATGATATGCTAGAGAAGAAGATCCTGATAAAGTCTTGGAACATTAGGGATAATTGAGAAGTACGGGGAATCTGTATTGAACTACTTCTAAGGATAATATGTCTTTATAAAGACGGAATTATGTACTGCTGAATAAAAGCAAAATTGCCTTAGCTTTAAAGTTCAACTGCTGCTGAAACAGAAGCCTGATTGATCATCATATCTAATAATGACATTTGAAACCCCTGTAAGATGAAAGTTCTCAAATTTGCTGTTTTCAACTAAAGGACCATTATTTAAATCACTTGATTTGTTCTGTTTGGATACCATTTATGTTTGTAGTCAGACCTTTTTGTGAATACAACCTTTTTGAATAATTAAATAATTGAATAATTGTAAGCTTTTTTGGCTGCAAACGCTGGCCTAATTGAAGCAAAGAATGAGAACATAAGTTGCATTTTTCTATTTTATTAGAATAAAAATTATCATAGAATAATATAATCACTCAAAATATATGATAAGCAAGCAAGGTTTGGTTGCTGCTGATTTCTTGTAAAACCTTTAAGTCAGAATTGTATCAAATGCTGTCTTCAGATTGATGAAGACAGAATGGTGGGCATATTGAGTATATTTTTTGTGAAAATGTGATGCAGGTTTATGCATTGATGTAAGGTTGAATAGTTGAGTCTCAACTGTCTTGTTCAGTAGCTAGAATCTTTTTTAGATTACTCAGTGAAGAAGCTTGATTAGTTTATAGTATATAATTGCCTATTTATACTTTTAGGCTTAAATTTTTGATATAATTAGATAGATTGGATGTTAATGGGGATTGCTGTAGAGCAGGGGTGTCAAACTCACATCGTCATGGCAGTGTCACATGACGTATTGGGACTTTTTTCTCCTTCGCTAAACCGGGCATGGGTGTGGCCAGCGTGTGACGCATCTGGCCTACGGGCCGGGAGTTTGACAGCCCTGCTAGAGAGCAACTCATCATCCAGCATTTAATTTTAAAAAATTAGGTTTTCAGCAAATATTAGGTTATCCTTAGCTGTTAAGGAACATAAAACTGTTTTCAAACGTTAAAGTAGCACAGTGGCTAGCAATATGTTAATTCTTTATCTTCTAGGCTAAATGTATCTGACCTGAAAAATATGATATTAATTGTTTTCATTGTACCAATCCTTTTTTTGTAGCTCTTCTGGCTACTTTAAGGGTTTATTTATCTGCAATGTTGCACCTCACAAAGATACATTTGCATATGGATCTAGTTAGAAGACCCTGAGTTTTAGCAAAGCTTTAGCAAAAAATCTATAAGATCAGATTTATTTTAAAAATAAATTATAGCGTTGAATCTAATGCAATAATGAAACAGAAAACAATTATGAGGTTGATATTCCCCTCTAATAAATCATGCCAGCTTTGACTTATGAAATTGATATTGTGCCCTTTTTCAATATGGCAAGAAAATACAATAGCAACATTTTAGTTTTATTTAAACTAAATGCTTAAAATAGTGTAATTTCTTCAGTTACTTGATTTTCAATACTGTATCATGACATTGTATCTTTATAGCATCTGAATAAAAATTATTTGAACTTAGAAATATTTTCTTCATGCCACATCTTTCTCCCAACGTGTCATTATGAGTCATCATTCTCTCTGGACAAGACACTTGATAAGTTTTCATGAGTGATTTTCTGTTTTAAAAGTTCTCTTAGCAAACTTTTCTTTTTTACAGAAATTTAACTGACTTGATTTTTTTTTGTTTATATAGCAATTGTTTAGTGTTTAACAGGAAAATGGAAATCTTTGGGAGTAGCAATTTTATGATATAGTGTTTTCCTTTCCAGGTTTTCAAACAGGAACAGAAGAAGATGGATACATCTGATGGGGTTACAGTTGAAACATCTTCACGTTATAGTGGAGCCCAGGACAGTGGCATTGGCAGTGACAGTGTTAAAATCAGAATAGTCCAAATAGAACAACATAGCGGCACCAGCCAACATCGGATTGCCCAACCTTCCCGACAGTCTTCTATAGTGAAGAACCTGAACTTTATTCCATTTGACATTTTTATTACTGCCAGCCGATTCTCCTTCATGACTTATTCATGTACTACTTTACTTAAATCAAAATCACAGGAAGATCAAAAAGAGGGTGAAAAAACCATCAAAAGTTCATTAAACCTTCCAGAAGCAGTTGATGATTGCAAGAAATCTGACAAAGCAGGTTTTCCATCAGTAACAGCAGATGATCTTCTAAACTGCAACAGTTCGTTGCCCTCTGGGAAAAAATCAGGTCTTATATCTCTGGAAAGTCTTCATGCTTCTACAAGATCATCTGCTAGACAAGCCTTGGGAGTAACTATTGTCCGGCAGCCTGGTCGCAGAGGAACTGGAGACTTGCAGCTAGAGCCATTTTTGCACCTGGTTGTATCTCAACCATCTTTTATCTTAAGCTGTCATCATAGAAAACAAAGAGTGGAAATATCTGTGTTTGATGCTGTCCTCAAAGGTGTCGCATCAGATTACAAGTGTACAGGTAAGATCATTTACTATCCTTAAGGCCATCACTGGCTAATTTTTTTTTCAGGTGTGAACAAAAATAAAAAAATGTTTATTTATTCTAGATAAATGTGAGGTTATGTATTCAATAGCTTGAACTGATTTTATTAATTGCATAATTTGATTCACTAACATAAAAACACTGAGAAAGCAACAGAATACAGTTCTACAATTCTACTGTTTTTTTAAATGTTCTAACATTTTCATGTTGGTTTCCTGTCCCCTCTCCTAATCTCTTACACACAAACACTAGCTCATACACAATAAGATAAGTTACCTTTTAACCATCTGAATTACTCCACCGTTTGTGGCCGTGTACTATTATAATTCTTACTTGTTGTAAGGAATTAGACAGTTTCAGGTGCTCTTAAACACAAGAATAACCTTTTGGGTAATACGTTCAACTCAAAATATTCAAAGAAAAATAAGTCTGGTATTTTTTTTTCCTGTTGCCCTATTGGATGCGGGGGCCGGTCAAGGTCTTGGAAAAGTTATGCTGAATATTGCATGCACTCTTGTAAATCAGAGTTCCATCTTGGGTTGGGTATATGCATTATTTTGTTCTGTGTGATTATTGCTCTTTTTACTTCTTCCCCACATCAGGTTTTTCTTTTGTGTGTGTGTGTGTGTGTGTACTCTTCTACTATATTCTTCATTCCTCAATAGATTCCTCTTGCTCTCTTCTTTTCTACATTTCCTTCTTAGGTTTATTTAAGATTTATTCTTTCAGCTATAATGTCTGATAGTCTTGATAGTCTCTAAACTGTATTGCATGGCTTACGAGTAAGGAAAGGGCCCCAATTTCCTTCACAAGGCACACCTGGGGATGGAGTTTAAAGGAGAGGCATTTGGGAGGGGCGTTTGTTGGGAATAAATGCTGAATTCATCTAGTGTTGAGAGTTGTGGCCTGCATTCCTGTCATTCCTCCTGACTGTTTGAATTATTCCCATGCTTCTGTGTGCTTATCTTCTCTTGCTGGAATTATTGCCATGATTCGTTTCTTGGACTCATTATCTTGCCCTGCTGGAGTGATTGATTGCAGTCATTCTGCTTACAGCGTTTGGACTGGAGTATCTGCAGCCAGAGGGTGTTGCAGGTTCATGAGAGAGCTTTTCTCCAGGCCGGAGAGTAAATGGGATGTTGGGGGCAAAGTTGGAGCAAATAAAGGGACTCATACCTGTTCTGGCTGTGTTGACCCAGGTCATCACATCTATGTTGGACTAGAGAAAACTTTGTCTCAAAACTTGAACTGAAGCTGGTTTCGTTGACCCTGTTGGGTTAGATTAGGGGTGTCAAACTCATGTCATGGCGGTATCATATGATGTATCAGGACTTCTTTCCCCTTTGCTAAATAGGGTGTGGGCATGGCCAGTGTGTGACGCATCTGGCCCACGGGCCGGGAGTTTGACAGCTCTAGGTTAGATGAACATGGTGTGACTCTAGATTTTGCAGTTTCCTATGTAAAAATGCAATTTTGCAATCTGGTGTGGTTGGTTAAAACATCAGGCAAGAAGCTAGGATACTGTGAGTTCTAATCCTGCTTTAAGCACAAAGCCGGCTGGGTGATCTTGGGCCAATCACTATCTCTCCGTCCTTGTACAAAGCTAATGGCAAACCCCTTCTGAAAACCCTTGCCAAGAAAATTGCAAGGACTTTATCCAGGTAGAATCTGAGAATTGGACACAAATGAATATTTTGTATTTAAATACAGAATATTCATTTATCCTTCTCCCTAGTCATTATGCCAATAGAAGCAGGTTCCTTTATCTTGTTACAAAAATGTATTATAAACAAAGTGGCTAAGCGTGAAGGCAAAAAGGATAATACAATTTAGTACAAATTACACTTTTATTTCAGCAATACCACCAATGTCATGAGTGTTAAATTAGGGTATTTATTTCCATTTTGTGCAAATTACACTTTTATTTCAATCAAGGAGCTGCGGTAGCGCAGTGGTTAGAACGCAGTACTGCAGACTACTCTGCAGACTTGCAGATCAGCAGTTTGGCTGATC
>JANHJO010009918.1:56244-70582 GCA_032468235.1 Pseudoxyrhopus heterurus
CTCAGAAGGATGGAAGGCTGAGTCAACCTTGGAGCTGGTGGGATTCGATCAGCCAAACTGCTGATCTGCAGTACCTGTAGTACTGTGTTCTTACCACTTTGAGCCACTGCAATTAAAATCTGCAGAAAATACTCTTACACCATTACCTGCATTAGTCAAGCATAGAAGAAACATGTTCTCCAGCATCACACTCAAAATTGTGAAATGGTTTCCCTTCCAAGCTTAACTTGGCTATTTTCTTGACATTTAAGATATTTCTCATTATTTTTGGATTTTAAAATGCTAGCAATTGTTTTAAAGTGGTTTTAATGTTTTAATATTTCATTGCTGATTATTTAGTTTTTAAATTGTTGTTCACCCTAATGGTAATATTTGTGGAAAGCCACTGTGTAAGTAAAATAAACAAAGAAGGAAAAAGGAGAAATAGGCAATGGAGTAAAAGAAACCCATATCTCAATATACTATATGATATTGAGCCTTCAAATTGAAAACTTCCACTTTCATTGTTGGGGAAAAAACTATGGCTTCCCTTGATGTTTCCAAATTTGGAAACTATTACATTTTAAACAAACTAACCAATTCAAACCAGGTAAAAGTGGTTGCAGGTGCAGATTTGTTTGAATGAACCATCATTAGAATAAATACATTTTCCAAGTTTATGAATGATTGGAAACTGGTTTATTCAGACCCTAAAGTAAGAGCCTTATTATTTCCTGTCCACCTACCCAGGCAGACCTGAAAGGAAACATACCAGATGAGCTAATACTACTATATTATTGTAAGGCTACATTACAGAATCTTGCAATTCTGTTAGTACAACCCTCCCTCCATTTCTTTTACAGTCTGAGAAGTTAGGGAAGATCCTTTCCGAGTCTCCTTCTCTGCCCATTATGCAGCTGTAGGCTATACCCTCTCTTATCTGATCATTCCTTAGGCAGCATCCTTTCTCCCTACTCCCCCCACCTTTCTTCCAAAGTCTGTCACACTTAACCATTGTGCTTCCCTCACAAGTAGAAGAGAGAAAAGCTGGAGGAAGCAGAAGAAACATATTCCTGACATGCAGTCTCACAATGTTACCTATTGCTTAGTGTTATGCTTTGATTTATGTCTATGTTGTGTTTAATTTAATGGATAACAGATAAGAGCCAATAAATTCATAAATGATTTGGGATCAGGTTATCTAAAAAGCCCACTGCAACCTTATAAGTTCAACTACACTTCTGCATCAACATTTGAGGCAGGTTTTTTGTTCAAGTATAAAGAACAAATAGCTGTATACCAGGGATTTGGGCTATTCTGTAGTAACCCCAATTTTAAAACTCCCCATTCTAAGAAATTTAAATTGCTCAATCTTTGCTCAATGTTTTAAAAAAATATTGAAAATGCATTATTTCCACTTACAATTGGTTTAGTGTACTATTATTTAAGTAATATTTTATTATGCAAATATTACATATTACTTTTTATGATTTCTGTATTAAATGTGGTTTAAATTTTTCCTTATATATTTTTAAGCTATATTTTTATTTGTGAGTTGGCCCTTTGAAGGGAAATGAGTAAAAACCTCTACCTGTGCATGACATTAAGTAGAAAAGGATATGCATCATTTTTTTTTAAAAAATAAAAACTGTATTCTTGAGAATGCTTTTTGATCAAATATACAATAATGTATTTAAATGAAATGTATGAATGTGAAAAATATTTGCTAAAAAGAAAAAAGAGTTCCTAAGAAGAATGCAAAAGGCAAAGGCAAATTAATTTCACATTTTTGCTTCCTTAGTTTTGTTATTTGGAAACATGCAGGCACATAGAGGCAGATAAGACAAGGTTTGGGAAATGAGAACAATAGTAAAAAGAATACTTTAATAAAGGATAACTCGTATGCATTAAATTTAGACAGGAAATTTTATTTTTAATTTTTTAAAAAATAACTTCTTTTAAACATCCTGGTAAATTAGTAGTACAGTTCCATTTCATTTCATTCCATTCCATTTAATAGATCATTGCTAAAGGAGGCTATGTTATTTCTAAGTCCAAACTAAGTATAGTTTGGTTGAAAATAAATTGCAGGAACTTCAATTCAAATGAAAATATCAGCTCAAATCTATGTAAGAGCCAATCTCTTTTTATATTCAACAATTTTATGACAGTGTTTTTGAGCTGAATAAAGCTGATTTTGGCATATGAAACTAATATGTAAATACTTCACAGTGTTTCAGGTTTTTACAATCACATAACCATGGTGACCATCTGTACCAGCTGCATTTTACGAATTATTTGCTGAAGCAAATGGCATACAATGACAAAAAAAAAATCGTCCTCTCAGATGTACTGTTAAAACAGACAAAATAGCTTTGCTTGCCTTTTATACAAAATGGCCATCTGTTATACAGATGTTATAATAACCAATGACTTCAGATTCAATAATTGTTGAAAATTTTCATTAAAACCTCAACAATTTGCACTTGTTTACTTGAATCTGCATAATTCTCCCATGAGACAACACAACACACTTGGGGCTTTTTTTTTAGTTCTCACTAGCAGTGGCTTTGATCCTTTTTGATGTGCTGACTTTAATAAACATAGTCAAAAGGCGCTGTTCAGAAACATCATGGAAAAAAAAACTACAAAGGAGCAATTATAGCAGCAGAAACTACTCTAATCCCTTACTTACGCAAGCTATTTTTAGTGAATGGCTTTTTTTTTTCCTTACAAATTTTATGTGACAGTATTTTATAAACAGTGTAAACGGCCTCTTTTCCAGATGAGCCTTTGTGTAAGAGATGGAAGTTGGTTGTAATGTAAGAGGAATCTTCTTGTGCTGAGAACCATTTTTTAAAAGCTTCGGTTGGGAATGTGTGAAAAGCATGTTTTCTCCCTCATGGAAGCAAAACAAAAGCTTATGGCCGTGCCTAATGATTTTTAAAGTAGATTTCATTAACTGATAACCTTACAGTAAATTATGTTTTCCAGATATTATTCATCAGGAATTTTATAGTTAGTTTCCTTCCAATTTTAGGAAATATCAAAATTGCATATTTTGAGTTTGTTACTTGTTCTTGCCTCTTTTCTATTGAGCAATTTGTTTGATACGTGCTTTATGGGATCTTGTTAGCTTCTATGCAGAGAAATAAATACATGCAGAATATCACTGAAAGCAAACAAGGCTTCATATGGATTGGTAAACAGTGATCTGTTCCCTTTGTGAAAACACATACAATAGCGATGCAGTGTGGCAAGCTAATATATTATATCTTAATGTAAGACTAAACATATCCTTATTACCTGCTCTTTGGCACATGAATTGAGACCAAAGTTGACTTTGAATGCTGAAAAAAAAAACAATTCTACTTAGAATTATTGCTTTAACAGTAACCAAAATGATCAGAGCAATGCATTTGTTAGTATGTGTGGATTGGTGGGTGACTGACTGTTCTCAGCGATATCCAGGACCCTGAATTACCAATAATGTTACCTTGGTATTCCCATAACTTTCTAGGCTGCTTCATGCTAAAACCAGCTGAAATCTCCTAATGACTTTCAAGGGCATCTCTGTATTAGAGTGATTCCAATAATGTAGATGCAAGGAGAGAGAGCCCAAGTATTATGAACAAAAGGCTGCTGTTTTGAAAATGGCCTCAATTGACACACAAGACATAATTGTGCAAAGGCTGTCCTGGCCACAGTTTTGACTTTCTGTTCAAGCAGGAACTGTGAGTTCAGGAGGACACTCAAATTGTGGGCCAGCTTTATCCAGAACTAAGGATGAAATATCTCTGGAATTAGTCGGCTACTCCATCTTGTTAGGATTTGGCTACTCCATCTTGCTAGGATTTGGCTCAAGCCTCTTCTTCTGCATCCAACCCTAATAGCCTCCAGGTGTTAGGTCGGGACCTACATTACAATTCCTTCTCAGCCTGTGGAAAGGACATGCAGTTGAGTATCATCCACAGATTGATTATATCTCACCCTAGGTGATGGATTACCTTTCCCAAAGGCTTCAAGTAGATCCTAAACAGAGAAAAGGACCAGCCCTGTGATGCTCCACAATAGAGGACATGACCTCTCTTCTAACCAAATTGGATGAATCACTCAGGAAAGAGGAGACTCATTGAAAAACATTACTCACCAGCCTTTCCAACCAATCCAAAAATGATTCCATGGTCAATAGTACTGAATTGCAGCTAAGAGATCCAACAGGAGCAGGAGATTTCTACTCCTCTTATTTTGATCTTGCTAGAGTTTATCAGCAAAAGCAACAGCAACCATTTCTGCACTATACTCAGCTGACAGCACAGATAACATTGGACACTTCCTCAGGATCCTCAGGCTCAAAATTAATCCCAGATCATCTCACAAGAATTTAGCCAAGTAGCATTCAACTTTGAGAAAAATGTGAGAAACTCTATCCTTCAGATGCTGAGTGAATTCTTTGCAATGATCCAGCAGCCCTTTTTCCACCCCCGATTTCCCCAACAGGGAATATGTAACTCTAAATAATGCTGCTGTGTGGCTATCTGCATACGCAATAAAAGTAGGATAATCACACTTCACTGCTCTTACTAGCACAGTATAATTACATTTGTTCTTCTTCATTGCACGCCAGTATTGCCTCAGGCATCTCTTCCGTAGCTTCATCTCTTAGAGCTTCTCAGTAAACCAAGGAGTTCTGTTGGCTCAGCAGTTCAGGGACTGGGTGTTTAAGAGCAACCCTGTCAAGCACCACTGCTAACCTCTCATTCCAGTGGTGAACAAAGCACACAATAGAACTGCCTGCCTTGGGAAACTCCCCAGGCATTCTTGGAAACATGTAGGTTCTATTTCTCCTCTTCCAGGCCAAAAACACTCACAGACTGTTAAGAGGTCTTATTCTAAAGTTTAAATAATACATACAGTGGCGGGCAGGATGTGTGTCCAGTAGGGAGAAAGATGTAAGCTTGTTTACATGATTTCCAAAGCAGTATGTGAGATCATTATAAGATCCAGGTGACCAGTGTTGGCTTGTCAGTCATACAGATTCCAAAAAGCAGAGATTTCTTAGACAGCAGGTTTAGGATGCAGAGCTGACTGGCAAGCTGAGAGGTCATTCCAAATAGAGAACTGCTGGGCAGTGGTGGCTCTTACAGGGAGTCTGCACTGAGCGCGCTCAGTGATGGAAACCATACGAGGAGCCATGTACATTTCTGTTCTGCTATAGACACAGCTCTGGTGGAGGTCTAGATGCAGCCACTAGTCTCCTGATGCATAACTGTTGTCTCCTGTTATGTCAGCCTTAGGTGCCTCTCTGGCATTATGTGAGGCAATTTGAGCAGCTTCCTTTGTCTCAGTCTTTTTTGAATCTGAGCTGGCCATCAGAGGTTGGCAACGAGATCACTCAAATAGATCCTCCTCCCTGCAGATGTTTGTGTCACCAGTTAACATCGTAGAAATTAGAAATGATCTTAGTATGATACCTCCTCAGTCCTTCCCAGCCATTTCTCGAGAAAAAGAATATCTTACATGTATCTTATGCTGGTCAAACCCATGATCACTCAGGACAACCTCATGGTGTAGAGAATCAGGAAGATGGCGTTGAGGAAAATACGCAAAAAGTGTTAAATAAGCAAAGACAGCTGAAACATTGTTTAAGTCCCAGGAAATGAAATAGTACTTGGAAACGACTCAGGCTTCTCCCTGATTCCCTACATGATGACCAAGCAGTTTCTTCTTCTTCAGAGAAATAAATTGTGGTAAATTCAAGCTGCCCAAGCAGTGACAAAAGTATGTAACATGGAGGCCAGAGAACAGTAAAACAACTACTTGTCCTTCAAAACCAACCTCTTATGTGAACTTTACATGCTGTAGAACAATGTTCTGGTCACTTGCAGAATCTCCCAGATGACATTCAGCAAACCTGCTCCCCTACTTTGGGTTCACGCTGATGCAACACTTGAAAGCCAGCTGGGTATTTGAGAGAGGAACTGGCCCCTGCTCATTCAACTAGGTATCATTGATATAGGTCTATCCTATAATCCATAATCAAATCATGGATAAAGAAATATTTATTATATGCAAAACTATATTCAATTGGATGAATTAGTATTCAGGGTATTCTAAAACCCCAACACATGATTCCTGAGATGAACGTTGTGGAAGTATGAAAGTGGGGATCAGCTTGAGCTTTCAAGTTCCCCTTCTGAGTGGGCAGACCACATCTGGCTTTCCATTTCCCACTATACTTCCCTGTTGATTATCCGTCCTCCTTATTGTTCCTTTCCATTCTCCCACCAGATGACTTAAGGGACAATTAACTCACCTATCCACCTCTCTTGTCCAAGCTTCCTTTCCACCACACTCTTTGCCCTTACTCCATAGCCACTCTTTCATTCCACCACCTCCACTGTAACTACCCATATCCCACCCATCATCTTGTACTCCCTTCAACCCATGCTTCACTTCTTTCCCCAAACTATATTTTTATCTGATTGGGATTGGGTTGACCACGGTTCCACTCAGGATTAGGCTCCTCGGGATTCTTACTATTGATAGACACTCCACCAGAGGATGGCCCATACCAATAGTTGTCTCTGCACAGGCGTCTGTCATCTTTTCTCTCACCCAAAGGATGATCTACATTAATTATTCATTTTTAACAATCCAGTCTCCAGCATCAGAACCAATCCACACTCTCTACCATTCCTTATTTGGTAGACAATTGCATTTCACCTAATTTACTATATTAGAACAAACTTCTTGTATTTTATATTTTCCACTTCTAACGATGGTTGTTTGGCTATTGACTATTATGATGAAGGACTTCTTGCTTGTTCTTTTTTCCTGCAATTCCTCTATCCTTATAGACTTGTCCAGTCACTGATGCTTTCTTCCCCGGGGTTCAGGTCCTAGGAGTCCAAGGTTCTTTCATGTAATTTTCAGCCTCTGTTGGTTTCCAATCACTGGTTATCTCCTAATACATCATTCTAAGTTTGCTTCCAGCATTCACAGCCATTACAGTTCTCCAGCTTTCTCAAACTCTTTCCTTGATTTGATTCCCACCCCCGTTTGTCCTTTCTCCTCCTTCTTCCTCTCCTTTCAGTTGAGTGCAGCATTCTCCATCACTCCTAATCCTTATTTCTAATCATCACTTATATCTAAAGACTCCAACCCAAAAAAGAAAACAGCTACTTGCTTATCTGGCCATCCCCTCTTTAATATAACGTGAATATTATGAGATTCCAACTTATAATATAGAGATTTTTTTCTTATACAGTGTATTCTATTCTCTCTCATATATGAATATGACTTTACCAGTACAAAAAGTATCAACTACTATGAAACATATAATCCAGCACAATCAGATTTGATTAAAAGGAATGGGAAGAGACATTCCACATAGCTTACTAGTATGGGTATGTACAAAAGAAAAAAAAGGATTTTGTTTTGCATTAAGCACAAAATGGCCAACAGAACAAAACTCCAAATGCTTCAAGTCTTCCATGATCTATACAGACAAAACTGAAAACATTTTGATTACTCTGCCATAGGAAACAATAGGAGCTCATATAAGCTCCTGTTTTTTCACTCTTGAGTCACAAAAATAAGTGGGATGGCGATCCATGCTTTCTATTACCTAAAGCCAAACTAGGAGATAATATTTCAAAATTCCTGTAGCAAATATTGAAAGCAATCATTTAAATGTTTCATCCAGTCTCGGTACACAAACAACCTGAGAGGCCTCGTATACCATATACTGTGTGGTTTACTTTAACATAGCCAATGAATTATTTCTGCAGCATAAAAATGTACTTTTCACCTCTTAACTTGAGGCTTTTCTTTCTTCTAGTGCCCAAACCTAATGCACATTTCTATATTTAGCAATCTTTCAGCAGGGCTTAACAAACAATACATGCAACATGATCTTTACTTTTAGTATGCAAATACTTTTAGTATTTAAAAGCTTAATATAAATATATACAAGCACATACACTGAAACTCAGTCAATAAACAAGGAATATAGTCCTCACATTTTATAATTTACAACTTAAGATGTAAACATTAAGATGTTAATGTAACATACACAAAGTTTACAAAATAAACAATACTATACACACAAATCATAGTCAAACAATACTAATTTCTTATTTAAAAAAAAAAAACAGCTGTAATGGTATCTGCTTGGCACATAAGAAGTTATAATCTGACTTCTTTTTTCACATGTACGGGATTACTTATTCAGAAATGCCTCTTAATTTAGGTGTCATACCCTGCCCTACCCAGCTGTAGTACCATCTGGTTCTGAACATGGAGGAAAAAATTAAAAATGAGTCCATCATAATTTATAAAGGACAAACTAATCATAGCTGAAGCGTCTTGGAACATCTGAAAAAAAGCACTATTCAAAAATGGCTCTATTTAATGCTTATGCTTATTCTGATATTCTCATTTGGTTTTTTTTTCAAGGTATAAAATTGATATAACTGGCAGAAATGTCAGTGATTGAATGCTGTTTAACAGCCTTTTCAATAACAGTGGAACCTCGGTTCACGACCACAATTCGTTCCATAACTTTGGTTGTGAACCGAAACGAATTTTCCTATTGGGTTGTATGGAAATACAATCGATCCATTCCAGACCCCTATAAACACTTATTGTTTTTTTAAGATTTTGAAGCACACAAATACAGTACTGTAGTTAAATATGCCACAGAAATCACAGTGTGACAGTAAAATCCTTTAATACAAACACTGAGAAAACCATGGACAACAGAAAACTGTTCAGTCGGTCGATTCTGAGCAAGAGAGAGGTTGCTGTTTTGTGGCACTGCCTCCGCGATGGAAGGACGCTCTCCTTCAAGTGTTTTCTTTCTTGAGATTTCTTCATCCTCAGGAAGTTTGATTGTGAACCGAGGATTTGTTCTTGAACCGAGTCGAACATTTATCTGATTTTTTGGTTGTGAACCGATTTGGTTGTGAACCAAAGCGTTTGTGAACTGAGGTTCCACTGTATAGCTAGTATTTGGTTAATGACCACTTGTTTATCAAATTTATGATGGCACTGAATGAGTGGCAGTCTGTGGAGTTTCAGCCCTCACAGTTATGTGATTGCAATTTTTGACATCCCCTGCCAGTCCTGGCCCAAAACTCCGATTTTGAAAAAGCTGCTCCAGCTGAACTTATGGATTGTCAATGGAATCAGCTCAGGCTGATCAAACAAGGTACCATCAGAACAGGTAGAGCAGTTAGACAATAAGGCATGGTCCCCAAGCCCTCACACTCAGCAAGTAGAGCATAGAGCAGAAGAAAAACACTTAATGAGGCTCCTTGCCAAGCAAGGGAATAACTATCTTAATTGAAGATAGCTGGATGAAGCTTGAAGCTTAAAAGGAGCTGTGGTGCGCAGTGGTTAGAACGCAATACTACAGACTACTCTGCAGACTTGCCAATCAGCAGTCTGACTGATTGAATCTCACCAGGCTCCAGGTTGACTCAGCCTTCCATCCTTCTGAGGTCGGTAAAATGAGAACCCAGATTGTTGGGGGCAATATGCTGATTCTGTAAACCACTTAGAGAGAGCTGTAAAGCACTGATAAGCGATATATAAATCTAATGCTATTGCTATTGCTATATTGATTTAAACATCATCTGCTCAGCCTTAAATAAGTGGTTACTCTTACCTAGCAACTGGGTGTGAATTTGAAGCCTGAAACAGGATTATTGGCTTCCCACAAGAAACTGTGTTGCAGTTTTATCACAGTTGGATCAAGCCATAAATGTTTGAATGATCAAAATACAATTGTCTATAATAAAATAGACATGTTACATTTTGCTGAACTACTATTCACCTGTTATCCAAAGTAACTGAGACTACTGAAACTATTGAATTGTCTAGGCAATTGATAACTAATTGCAAAAATATTAATGTTCAAAGTATTAGTATAGTAAATAAGAAACTTTGTGGATCACTTCTATTTTAAATAGTGTCAGTACTTGACCTCTTTGTTGCAGACATATTCAGGCTTGGAAAGGGTTGTCTTCTCTCTAAGATATACCTGGGATTTGGGTTTGGTGCCAGCCACCATTCCAGAGCAGGGCATGGGGGGAAAGCACCTGTCAGTTGAGAAATCCAAATGGGTTTCAAAGGCTACCATAAATTAACAGATGTGAGACACTGTGACTGAAATTGAGTTCTAGGAACAGTTGGGCTTGTTGCTGTTTTTGGGCCTTCTTGCTGCACTATGAAATCACTGTCCAAGCTGCTCAATGTGCCATTGGCCTGGCAATGGGATTTTAAAAACTGATAATTCTGGTAAACTTTAATTTGCTCTCATGTGGCATAGTCTGCCACTATAGCAACCACCTCATCCACATTATTAACATCCTAACACAGAGACATGGTTACTTGCTAGATCAGAATAATTATAACATAGTATAAAAGTGGAGAATCTCATCATCAGTCCTTGTTAAGATTAGATCACTTTCTGAATGCTTTTCAAGTGGTTGGGCCTGCTTCCTGCCATTATCTCTTTATCTCAGACATCTAATGGATCCCAATAAGTTTCAGAGGGAGCTTATACTTTTTTGAGGGGGGGGGATCTGGTAGACAGTTCATTTGAGGCTTTAATTTCTGTCTGGTAAAAGTAAGTAATTGATGAGAGTCTTGAATCAGACTATAATTGTAAAATTGTATATACAACATGTGTGTGTATGACTTAAAATTGAGTCAGACCAATTTCTTTTTTTTTTTAATTTTTAGAAAACCAAACATTGCATGCTTTCATGCCTAAGATAGAAAGTCATGACCAAGCAGTATGATGAAGAAATGCAAGCAAAACTGTAGGCTAGTATAAAATTAACAAGGATTTAAAAGATGTCAATTTACCATGCATGTGCAGCAGCCAAATTATCCATGGATTTAAGAGTCCCTCAGCACTCATTCATGTGATGCACTGTAATGGTTCCCAAGAGCTATTAAATCCTTTAGGTCAAAACAAATCTTGCTTGCAAAATTTTACACCAATATAAAACTGCCAGCTAAGCTTCTCCACTAGTCACGTTGCTACATTGGACAAGATTGCATAGTTCAAAAGTCAAAAGGCACACAATAACTTAAAATATGCCTTTATATCATGACTGTTTATTTGTAAAAAGTTACATTATAATTAAACAGAACAAAAGATAATGAAATTAATGGCCAGCAAAGAAAATGTACTTTATAATTATATTGTGTTTTAATCGTCAAAATTTTAATTTTACCAACAACCTGTCCCGATAAATAATAAAAAACATTTTTATATATTGGCTTGTACAAACATGTTGTTTTTATCACTTTGTCCAGCATTTATGTACAGCTGTTTAATTGCTTCCTTGTCTCTTATATCCATAGTTTTAAGCTTGCAATTATACATCCACTTACCTAATAATGTATACTATTGAATTCAGCAGGAATTCATTTTAAATACATTTAAGACAGGCATATTGTAGTAGCTCAAGTAAACATGTTATAGCGTGCCACATTTATTACACAATTAAAATAAACTGCATAAAAAGTCTAGAAAAAAATCTAGCTATGAAATCAGCTGCCGATGCATTAATCTTCATGTATCTCTCAACCTGGGTTTCTGACTCCACATACAACCTTTATAATAAAATCTTGTGAACTTTTGAATTCTGTACTTCATGAATGGTCAGTTCTGTACCCAAAAAATCACTTTAGCCCTGAAATACTTATCATTCATACTCTATTTTTAAAAAGAAAGAAAGAAAGAAAGAAAGAAAGAAAGAAAGGAAGGAAGGACGGAAGGAAGGAAGGAAGGAAGGAAGGAAGGAAGGAAGGAAGGAAGGAAGGAAGGAAGGAAGGAAGGAAGGAAGGAAGGAACTGGCTTTTCTTCATGAAAGTTGAGAATAAATTATAATTTTAAAATTATCAAAATAGTTGTGTACTACTTTTCAGCAAAATGTATATAATATGTGTGGGTTTTGAACCATGGGTTACTAGGATCTAGAAGGGAAAAGGAAAGAAAGGCAAAATCGTCAGAGACAGTAGAAATGAAAAGTGTGAGGAAAGAAAGTACTGAAAATAAAAAGAAATGAAACCATAGTTACAAATCCTTCAAACACATTTTAGCCTACAGAGGAAAAATATGAATCATTGAAAGGAAATGTAATAAATAACCAAAGCCCTGAAATTTCATTTAGAAATGAAAAGCACAAGTGAAAAACTGTTACTGTGTTCTTACTGTTCCTGTCTCCTATTAGATATATACTGTATATCACAGCTTGAAGGCCTCTTGCATTATCTGTCTTTTTTGTAATCTCCATGCTGACTAATGTCATGGAAAGAAATGAAGGGTCAAGGTAGAGTACCACTCAAAGCACTGCTCAAGGCTAATTTGGCAACAATGTTCTCTTTCTTGTCTGTGTGTGTGTGTGTGTGTGTGTGTGTGTGAGTGTGTCCTCCCATTGTAATAAGAACTGAAAGTGCAAAGCAAATCACTTAGACTTGACGGCCAGAAGGATATAAGAAAGTTCCAGCCCAGTCGTTGAATATGACAGCAGAAAACTCGGTAAAGCAAAGAGGACCATATTCATGATAATGATCAAATACCAGTATTAAAATGGATTTATCAAATAAAAATGTTCATCCTAATCAAAGCAATCAAATAGCTCATCTTAAAATTATAACAATTTTAAGATACTAAATACGTTGAGTCACTCCTAAATTTATTTTCAGTGACTTCAAAAACTTTATAAATTGGTTTGAAGACAGAGTTATCCATTTTAATACATACACCTCAAAAAAATTAATAAATGTGCTATTACATACACCTCAAAAAATTAATAAAGCAATAACATACAAAGCTAAATAAAAAGAGGAGATGAAATATGGCAAAATATGGCTATCAGGTACATAATAATGTTGGAGAAATATGACTGCCTTTATTGTTTTATGGTAATCTGTGGCCTCTTACCATGTCTGGTCAAACTCACTTTGAATATTTTCGATAGCGCTCTAAGCATCTCCTTGAAACTCATCTCCCAGAATCCCCTAGAAAATGAAGGAGAATCCTGGGATTAACACACAGGAAGAATCTGCATAGGGGGAATGCAGAACAAGGCCTCCCCAACCCATTCCAGGAAGCAACAAAGGTGAACCTTTGTTGCTTTCTCATATGAAACCCAACCCATTCCATGGCATCTTACTAGGTCCATCAATTATTTGAAGTAGGATAACTGAACAGGTCTAGTCTCCATGCAGGAAGGGGTACACCAGTGCAAGGCAATCACAAGTGATATGTCTATGACAATGGATTGATATCAATGTCCTCCATGTCAGGTCACAACTCAACCATCCTGAGACAAATATCCAATTTGCAACTAGCAGTATGCATCAGGATGTTTTTGACTTGAGACAGTTGATTGCCCTGGAAGCCACCAACTCCTGAGCTACCCATGATTCAATGTTATCTGATGGCAGATTGAAATCTCCAGGTATCAACAGTCTTGGGTACTCTATTGCCAATCCAGCAATGGAATCCAGCAGTACATGGAGGATGGTACACTAGCAGCAATCCCAATCGTTCCTTAAGCCCAACTTCAAATAATATACAGTACCTCACATTCAGTTAACTGCAGAGAACAATCTATAAAAGCCTATAATCACAGATATTAGCCATCCAGTCTTCTTACCTGAAGCCTGGGTGACCCATTTCTTGAGAGGAGAAATATCCTCCCCACCTCCAATTAAGTTTTATAAGACATTCCAGATCATTATACAATCATGAATGATACACTGACCTGGCATTCAAAAGCAGCAGCTAGATCCTAGGTCACTGAGGATCTAATAACCAAGCTCAAATAGTAGAAGCTGAGGGTGAACAGTGGGTCCAGTGTACCCAATTGCAGCCCATCCTCATATTCCCAGCATAAATCTTCCTGTCCATCGTGGTTTAGATGTTCCTACTTGCTTTCTTTGCTTTCCCCTTTCTATTCACACTCTTCATGCCTCTCTTCAAAGTCCAGGCATCCATTTCCAGTATCTTTCATCCTCTAACCAACACCAATTCAATTCCTAATGACCCAACCCATCCATCCAGGAACCTAGCAAACTCCTAACCACACCTTCCAGCCACTTGGAAGTCTTAGGGCTCCAAGGCCCAGTAGGAAGAGACCACTCAATCCTGCCCACTGTCCCACCTTTCTGTAACAGAGTAATCATACCTTTAACATTGGCAGGGGCTAAATTTGTACAAAACACTTCATCTAGTTCAATACTTCATCAGGCTCAATTGTGAGAGGGATCTTGGAGTCCTAGTGGACAATCATTTAAATATGAGCCAGCAGTGTGCTGCAGCTGCCAAAAA
>JANHJO010009918.1:100440-110955 GCA_032468235.1 Pseudoxyrhopus heterurus
ACAGCAGGCATCAATTTAGCCCTGAAAATTAGTTGACTCGAGTATAAGCCGAGGGTAGTTTTTTCAGCCCTTTTTGAGGGCTGAAAAACTAGGCTTATACTCGAGTATATACAGTATATATATGAAGAAATATGGATCGATTGGGAGGAAAGACTAGAAGTAGTACTTGAAGTTAGATGCAGTTGATGAGGTCCTCAAATAGAAAGAGAGAAGTCTAAGGAACAAAAGGAAATGTATGGATTCATATATTGTACAAACAAGACTGGTTTGGAAGGATAGAAAGGTATGAAGAGTTACAGTGATGGGTGTTTGTATAAATTAAATTTTGCAATATCTATTTTTCTGTTTTTTTGCATATTCCCCAAAAGGAATGTTATGACACGAAATATGGAGTCTTATTTCCCATTTAGCAGAAAGCAGGGATTATGTGGTTTTTGCCATTATACCGAGGCCAGTAAGCTAGGGTTTTGTTTACATTTGAAATCCAAGCAGTGATCTGAATGTGGCTTCTCCACTTGGGAGAATAAGCAAAAATCATAATTTGAAGGTTCAGATCCAACCTCGTAATGCAATTTTGTGCTTATCATGAAGCTATCAACTGAAACTGAAGGTACATATTCAAGGAGAGCAAAGATAAGGAAAAGATATATGAGTTCATAGCAAGAGAGCAGATTTTCAGGGTGTGCAAGTCACTGAGTGACTCTGGACGGATGCAGACTGAACATAAGATGTAGCAAATGCCAAGGAAATTGTCAATTGTCAGTGGGAAAACACTTGAGAACAAAAGTGTTCTTTTCCTCTTTAAATTCAGTTAAAGTCTGAATGAGCCAGAAGATACCCTGGCTCAACTATTTTCTGGAGTTATCTCAATAGGGATATACAGTATCTAAGCTGATTCACAAAATAATTGACGCAGGGACTATAATAATGAATTTTGCCCTGACAGAGAACGGCTATCTTAGGCAGACCAAAACCTCTGAAAAGTACTTGGCAGAAGCTACAGCAAGTATATCCTGTTAGTTTTATCTATTTTGGCAATAATAAATTAAACAATTATGGCAGGAAAGAGTATTTTATACTAAAATTCTTACTACTGTACCATTGAAAAGATAGACCAGTTTGGATGGATTTAAGTTTGTGTAAATGAGATTGGAATATAATTTGTGGAATAATTGTAATATTAATATTTCTCATATAATAATAACCAAATAAGCACTAACAACCTACTAAGGCCCAATCTATATATAACATAGAAAAATATTCATAAGTTCTTTTCTCTTAGATAGAAGGCATAACCAGGGAACACAGAAGGTTTAACCCAGTCCCTCCAAATGATATCATGGTTTAAAGTTAGACTTTTCCCTAATTTCTTGTTTATCCTGTTGAATGAAAAAAAAAAAGAATCTTATTACATTTGATATCTGGCACATATCTTCCCTGTTACGCTAATGAAGGTTTTTGCTACAACTCTGTGATGTTATATACATACAAAACTGATGGATCAAATTAATAAAATTATATCCAAATAATATTTTCTGTAATTATCCAAATAATCTCATCCCAGGTTTTCTCTATACCTATACAAATTTCCATACCTATACAAAGTTTTCTGCATTAATTACCCATCACAAAACTACAATAGCAAAGCTAAAAAAGATAAAACATCTGTTTTATATCAGAGTTTCTTTTTTCAAGGCATTCCAGGATTTTCTTATTGTAAAAGGACATTCATAAAATAAGAGCTAGTGTGATTTAAATCTTTACATCTGGTTCAAATATCATCGTGAAAAAAGAGTCTTTGTAGCTCCAATTTCTGCTTTTTGTCATATTTTGAGCAATGTGCTTAACAGAAAACAAGCAAACAATTTTGAAGGAGGCCTGTTTGGATGGGCTGGTGGAGAGTAACTACTGCAAAATGGCCTTCATTACATTGTGCAGTGAAAAAAGTCTTTGTAGTATCACATATGTACAAATAAAATGCATTGTATAAATATTTAAATGTATAAGACCACATCAGAAAATGATTGACCGACTTAAACTATAGGGAGCCTTTAAAGAAATACCCTGAGTTGGAAACAACAGGATTGTATAAGTAGAGCCATATGTTGCCTTGCAAGATGTACCAGTCAGGTACATTCTATGAATAGTTAGACCTGATTTATATGCAGGGGTGGCAATGTTCAAATGACCCACAGAGGATATACCTCTGTAATTGTTGTTGCAATTTCCTTGTTTCCTCTCATCTCGTGCGTTTTTGCCACCATCTTCTGATGTGGTGGGTGAGTCTCTAGCTGAGAGTGTCCTTGATTAAAAACTTGTCCTATTTTTACATTAGGGTGCATTAGTTATTGAGGTGGGCTCTGAACTACATATTAATGGTAATTGGTAACAACATGTTTTTTCAGCGGGTTCTTTTCTACCACATACTGAAAATTAACTTCCCACTAGTAAGTATTGTGTGATGTCCAGTGTTCACAACTAACACGGTGTTCTGCCAGACCAAATCAAGAGCACCACCATTAATTGAATTCCTCAAATTTTCTAACCAAGTATCAGAAACAACTAATTTTGTACACATTGTGGATAAGAGCTGACATACAAAGCATAAAGTAATTGGGCCTTACACCTTTCGGTCAAGAGTTCAAGATATACGGAAGCCTCTGTCGGAATTTGTTTTTTCCAAAAGGTGAACTAATTTTATTCTTAAATAATGAAGGAAGCTTTAACAATAGACGTAGGCATTACAGGCACACTAGGTTGTGTGCTTTTATGATCCCAGGTCATCTGTTCACATCCCAGGATGATAGAACTTTTTTTTTCTTTTTAAAGCAACTGCTTTTATAGTTTTTAAGTTTACAGGGCATTGAAAATTAGGTTGGGAGCAAGTTTTATTCAACTTAATAGGAATACCTTTCTGAGTTTCTATAGGATTTCATAATTTAAGTGGAAAAAATGTTTTGAAACATAAGGGGCATAATCCAGTAATTCTAAGTGCTTATGAAGATTAATATGTGTGATAGGTTTTTCCTTATATTTGAATACAATAAGATATAGTTATTTAAGGGTTACCATCATTTATGGTAAAAATTTAAAGTATGAATTATTTTGCCAACAAAATGTTGGCCCAGTAAAATATTTCACTCTACAGATTTATGTTGCATGGATAGTATTAGATATTATAGAGGCCAACACACAATTCTTCAGATTAAAAAAAAAAACTTTCTTTAAGAAAAACCTCTTTATAAACTGGTAATAAGTAAATCCATGTCTGTGACTAATGGTAAATCAGAAATGTATCATTAAAGAATGTCAAAACAAAATATGTTCTTATGTAGCACCAGGAATGACAATATTGTTTTCTTCAATTATTATTAAACATTTTAATTAAATTATAGTCTTCATAATTAATAACATTATAAATTATACAACATTAAGTCTGTAATATCAAATCCTCTTGACCTTGTTGCCTCTGTCCCCATTATTTTGAACCCCCTTTCTGACTTCTACAATTGAGTGGAGTTAAGAGTAGATAGGTATCTACATATACATTTGAAAGGGGAGAGGAAATAAGCAGGAATTATATAAATGGCCTCTGTGGAAAGGATGCAGCAATTCAATCCTGCCAAGAAGAGATGATAGGTGAATATAAGAATGCAGTGTTTTTAAAACAGATTCAGTAAAATGAAGCATACACATTAAAGCAGGTGGTCACCATAGAAACCAAGTTGTGCAAGGAACAGGTACGTACATCATCATGGGTGATTTTGCATAACTTTCAAAAGTAATGGGTTACACACTTTGTGCACCTAAGACTTGAGAAAGAAGTTTTTTTGTGTTGGTCTAAATGAAGTGTTGACAACTACATTTTTTAAAGTGCATTCTTTAGAAATCTGATGGCCAAGAAAGAGTTGGCTGGTTGAGAAATCTGGATATTTTCCTTGCTTTTATATGCTTCCATGATATTGCTGAAGGAACCATGAGTAGCTAAACAACAAGGGAAGAATTTACCCACTGGTATGGGAAAAGATTCTACAGAAGAAGAAAAAAATCACCCAGATATAATTCCAGCTGTGAAACTGACAATCATTATAATAATAAACCAAAGATAATGGAAATATAATAAAGAAAATGGAACTGAAAATAGGAGATCAGTTGTGGTCCTGTAGGCTCCAGTAGAAGAAATGGACAGCAACACAATATATTACTTATTGAATGAAGGATACTCAGAATTGGCAATCAGCTTCAAATTGATGGACTGAAAAAATGTAAAGGAAGAATGCCTTGAAGATTTCATTGTAACATTGCTACTTACTCTTCTGCATTCAAACCATTCTTGTAACACAATGTATTGTAGGGATTAATAAACCCTTGAGACATTGGTAATTTATGCACTGTCAAATAAGGAAATTGTTCCAATTGTATGGAAAGATGTTTGATATATCTGTTGTTCTAGTCTAATCTTTTAAAAATAGAAGCAAGGCCAAATACAATTGATTGAAGACACACAATCAACAATTTTCTCTAATTTGAATGTCAGAAATTTATGATACGCATTAATACATTACCCTCATGGTCTGCAGTACATTGTTCATTTTTCACTTACGTGCCTTGCTCTGTGTGCATTTTGAAAAGGATGTTCCAAAATACAGAAGCATTTCTGAGTAATTGAACATTCATATATTTGTCCTCAAGCATAAAGGAAGACTTCATTCTTTGACAGTTGTTCATGCAATTAAATATCACAATTGTTGCTGAGCTACTTTAAAAGAAAAATAGTGATTTCTCCCCCACCCACCCCCACATACACTCAGAAAAAGTATTTGGCTATATAGTAACCTTGCAATGGAAGAGAATATCAACCAGCCCTTATATAAGTTTGAGAATGGTTACTACTTTATTATCAATAAAAAGTTATTAAATCCTTTTATTTCCAATGTGTACACAGCCTGGCACAAAACAAATCTGAATTGCTTGATCATTCTGAAAAGTGAATGTACACTACAATAATGTTTAAAACCAGTTCAGAAAAGTTGATTAGTTTAAAACATTACGTAAAATGTATTTTCCTAAAATATTAAAAACTATAATAGAATCTTCACTAATATTGGCAGTATTATTATAACTATGGAACGTGGATAATGTTTGTTCATGTGTCTACAACATATATCAAATATTTTTAAAATTGCAGTTCCCTTGTTTTGCTGTTTGTCTGTGTTAGCAATTTAAGATATATAAATAGATATACATTTCAGGACTCATTAATGATTTTGGTATTTTTGTTATGAGGAAAGAATGCTTTGTAGGAAACCTTATGCTAGTGAAGACACAAAAATTTTCACCATTGGGCAGATATTGCCAAACATCCTGGAATTATTCTGAAGACTGTTTGGTTTTCTATTCTTTTTCTTTCAGAATCAATGCCCTGAGGCAGAACAGCTAGTCTTTAGCCACTTTGTAATCTGTAATGACACACAGGAGACACTGCGGTTTGGCCAGGTGGACACAGATGAAAATGTTTTGCTGGAGAGTCTTCATAGTCACCAGTATAGCTGGCGCTCTCACAAGTCCCCACAGGTACGTATGCCATACAAGTGCAATAGTTGCAACAGTTGTTAAAAATGGAAAGTGTTGAAATAATTCAATTTAAGTTTTTGGAAAGGAGCAGAAGTTCATGTATTCTCCTATCTTTAGTTTTCCAGACTTCAGCTAAAGGTCCATGCTTAAACTGCAAGACAGAAGAGATAAACAAAAAGGATGAGCAAACCCAGAAATGTTTATATTTTATTCGGGTTTGGAGCTGTACGGCAATGTTTCTCAATCTTGGCAACTTGAAGATGCGTGGACTTCAACTCCCAGAATTCCCCAGCCAGCATTCTGTGAGTTAAAAGTCCACACATTTTAACGTTGCCAAGACTAAGAAACACTGCTCTGCACTCACACACGATCCACTTTTTTTTTTTTTTTACAAAGAACTTCAGGCTTCTGTATGTGAGCACATAAATAATTCATTGGGCTTGAGAGAAAGCAAACATCTTCAGCTTTTGGGATGTTAATCCTAACAATGTGAGCAAAAACCTTCTGTTGACATAAGACTGTATTGACAGTACAATACAATAAGACAATTTGAAAATGACAGTCCCAAAGCTGAGCAATGAACCAGAAACAGGGATCTTGGAAAAGGATATCCTTGATGATAACCGCTGGCTGCATACTCAAATATACTGACATTGAAATCTCAACCTTACCACTCTTAGGGAATTCATAGATACCCATATTCATCAACATCTAACTAATGAGAAATTTTCCTCTCTATGTATATATGCTTAAACTGCATATACTTTTACACAGTTAGGGTACAGGCATAGTGCATATATGCACAGAACTGCAGCGAAGAACCTCGCGTTTTTCAACAGACCAAACAACCCTCAAGTTTTTCATAATTAGTTTCTTCATAAAAGGTTCTTAGATTTTACAATGAGAAGATGTAATAATAATAATAATAATAATAGAGATTCTAAAAAAATCAAACACATGTATATTTTTGTACATGCTTTAGGCAAAAATAACAAACGTATAAATAGGAAGATCACCACAGTGTGCTATTTGCTGTTGAACATAAACAAGAAAGGGATCGGACTGTGGAAAATTAGATTATGACTGTAAAATTCTGAGGTCATAGCTGAAAGGTAGCCTGGTGATTGAAAGACAATTTCATATATTGCTTGACCGCTGATGATCATGCTGCCTATGATATTACCAGAATAATCTGGGTTGGGCACTCTTGAAGACTTGGTAATGCCATATGTTGTACTTGTACTTGGTGGGGAGGGATAGTAAGAAAATACGATAATTTTGGAAGAACCATTATCTGTAATTTTTTCCCCTTCCTTAGTAGGAAGAGGTCTTCCTTAGCAAGAAGATATGTAGCATATCATAGAGAAAATGAACTCTAAATTGAGTGCAAGTTAATTAAGTGGCTAAGGTCAATTACAGAAACCTGGACTTAGTATATACTAGCCGATAACCCGGCTTCACCTGGGTATTTATGCCTTAAACAGGGAATGCTGCAGCCTACAATTCCCAGCATTCTTTGCCCGATTTGCATGCCTTGCCTCTATTGGCTGGACAGCCTCTGATTTGCATGCCTTGCCTCTATTGGCTGAATTGGCTGTTGCTGCCTCGGCGGCTGCAGAGACCTGTACATATGCACAATACAGTGTTGGTGGGGTGTGTGGAGTTCAGCAGTCTTTTTGGGGGGCAAAGAAGGCCCAACGGCAGTCATGATGCCCCCCCCAAGTGCTCATCTCTGGAGTGCAAGGTATGTGCCTGGCAAGTTTGGGCCAGATCAGTGCAGGCATGGAAGATCCTATTCGGCACATACCCACACACCCACACTTCTGTTTTATAAATATAGATTTACTGTGGAATAACCACACTGAGTTCACACTTTAAAAAAAAAAAAAAGAAGAGCTTTAAAATTTACTCTGTTATAGATTATCCATTGCAGAAAGAAATTTAAGGTATGGGGGGGATCATCAGCAAGTTATGACCAGTATAATTGATAAATCTCTATTTTTCTCTATGCTTTTTTCTTATGTCGAAGTAGTGTTTTCACATTAATCTTTCCCCTTTGAAATAGCATTTTTTTTATAGCTGTTTCTGTCTCTTTTTAAACTGCAGTAAAACTGAGCCAATCATGATCAGGACTTTTTAACCTTTTTATCTCAACGCAGTGAAAAATCATATTTTTTCCACTTGTCTTTCTGCCAACATTTAGAACTTCAGGAAGTAAGACTGTCCAGCTAACTGCAGAATGTTATTTGGCTTGTTAAAAACCTGGAAGGACAGTTGAAGTCTTCCACAGGCAGTGAAATACAAACAACCCTGATTGGGCATTGTTAAAGTATCCTTGCCTGGAAGCATCACTGACTATTCAAAGATTACTGCATATTATTTTAGAGTTTTGTTGCTTTTAATATCTGCGTGACTATCAGATGCCCATTTCTCAATAATAAAAGTTAATTGCACAAGTTAGTAATCTAAAATGAAACAATAGAAGATTTCAGAGGTAAAATAAAAAAAAGAACAGAGGGTATTTTAAAGTAGTTTAAACAAGACCAATTTGTTGAAGTTTCTTCCTAAACAAATAACATAATTGCAGGGGAGAAAGTCTACTGTTCTCCAGAAGGCATTCATAACTTTGGAATGGATTCTCCCCTTCCTGTAGTTACACTTACCTTTCTCTTCTAGACAAAGTGAACAAGGACAGAGGGGGAGGGATCCAACTGGGAATTGTAAGAACCCCTTACATAACTTCTTTCTGGGGGGAATTTCTTCCTTGGGACACTCCCATGGACTCCTTTGTAATGCACATTTGGTTGAGGTCAGAAGGGAAGAAAAGCAAAACAGCAGTGAAGCATTCTCTATCATCAATAGCACTACAATGCTTGGCTGTCTGAAACCCAAGATTCTGGTAATTATTAACTTAATGAGCTTTGTAATATTCCCTGTTGTTACTGTTCTATTGATATTTTATTACGTCTCCCTTGACACTAAAATTGAGAAGTGGAAGTGATCCATTGGGAAACATAGGAATTTGGTTCAATACAGTCCTCTCTTTTCTTCTAAAGGTACACCTGCATCATGCAATTTGTGTGGCTATTTTGGAAAGGTAGTTTGTAAAAAAATGTCAAATAGCTTGTTATTTGGAGGATCAGAAGAACACAGTTCTTGTTTTAATTGTTAATCTGTCTTAATCTTTCAATGGCATTCGCTTGTAAGTATGCAGGATTAATACAAATTCATTACGACTTCAGCGTGGGCATATTATTTTGTGGCATGTTCCAAACTCTTTTGCTGCTGGACTTATTATATTATGAGGAACTTATTATCTGGAGGTCAGAATAGTGCCCAACTGTGGACAAACCATGCAAGTGTCAGTTTAATGGAATGTAAGATGACTTCATCGTTTTGAAGCTATTTCATTCCTCATGATAATTCTCATCCTGCCAAGTTAGTGAATTTTAAGAACTCTGGGAGCAGATTTTAAGATAAATGTGAAATATGAAATAATCCATATTTTGGAGTCAGAAAAGTTCCTCTAGGCATTATTAGTTCATATCTGACTTGTTCAACTCACACTTGGGAATAAAATGAGTTAGGATCAGGTCTCAAATACCACACTCCCTTATTGGGAAGGAAAACCTGTGTCTCGTGTTTCTTGTTACAGAGGCACTAAACAGCAGTGATTGCCATAAAATATTTTATTTAACCTTTGCAAAAATGTTTTTTTAAAGTATGGCAAAGCAGTTCTTTTAATGAAAATGAATAGCTTTCGAAGAGTTGGATATCATTAACATTTGCATCATTTAGAGGCAATTGTTATTTTGTTGATTATAGTTGAGAAGTAGTATTGTAATTGCCCATTTAAAGTACATAATAAAAATAAATGAAAAGAGGCTTAAAATTCCTTTGGTTTTGCCTCAGTGGTATACAGCTAAAACCTCAAGACATATTTGTTTCAGATGTAAATTTGGTAAAAGAATCAAATTATGGGTTTTGGAAGTAAACCCTTTATTTAATAGCTGCTTAAAAACGGCAATAAATAGAAGATAGAATTTTAGATTCCCATATTTTGGAAAACAGCTGCAGTCTTATTGAGTACATATGGTTAAAAAAGATAATTCTCAGAATTACTGTTTTCCCTTTATTCTTTTTATGCTTATCTTCTAAACATCTCACTGCATTTTATTCAAACTGTAGTTCTCTAGAAGATAATATATCTACCACACTTCTTTCACGATGTGAGACCTTCATGTGTTCAGATGTCCTTTATATTCAAGATGTTTCTTGAGTCCAGATAGTCCTCGACTTATGTCTGGTTGCTTAGTGACCATTTAAAGTTATGACAGACCCTTCAACCCAGTACCAATGGCCCCATTCCCTTCCTGCGGTCACATCATCACATTTTGGGTACTCAGCAACCATTCCACAATTATAACTGTTTAAAGCACCCCATGGACATGTGACCTTGATTTACAATGTTTTTGCCAGAAAATGTTTACTTCTGGTGTTTGACAAAAGGACTGCAGAAGGTGACGAGGCTAAGCCCAAGGAAGGGGTTAAGTGAATCATCAGTTTGGAGTCCTTTCATGCCCACAAGAGATCTAAGTCCAGCCCAGCTTGAATTTCATTTACTCTTATCTACCACCAATTTACCTTAACCGTTAGTAGTTCAGATTCTTGTTTAGAGGTATCATGGAATAAACTTGTACTTCTTTGAATAACTCTGGTTCCTGATTTCCTGCACTGTTAAACGAACAATGAGTTCACTTAACAGCCACTGCAAACAAAAGGTCATAAAAATGGGCAGGTGGTGTGGTGATCTGTTTTACTATTGTCGCAAATTACAACTGTAATGGGTAGGCTCCAATATAGTTGTAATAGCAATAGCAATAGCACTGTATTTATATACCGCCTATCAGGGCTTGCAACCCTCTCTAAGCGGTTTACAAT
>JANHJO010009918.1:154041-164095 GCA_032468235.1 Pseudoxyrhopus heterurus
ATTGGCTGAGAGAACTGAGTCTTTTCCATAATAAATGGAAGTGCATGGAGCAGCATCTTGTGACTAATGGTCGAATGGGCTTATGCCTTATGTGCGGAACAAGACCACACAGAAGTAATCACACGTTCTACTTTTCCATCTGCCAGTGACTTATCTCATTCGCAATAATGCTGAAAAATTTCAATCAGCTAATTATTACAAGTGGAATGTCCTTTTTGAGCATTACTAGGAGTTGGTGTATGTTCAATATTAAAGTTAGTTCTTTCTGAACAACACCAATGCATTATTTAATTTGGTATTCGTTTTATAAATTTTTACCCTGATGCAGAAATGTTTGATGCATTAGTGCTCAGCATTCTCCCTTTCCAGAAATTCTGCCATCCTCTAAGATGCACCGCAGTTTCAATCCCAGTTATAAAACATTTATCTTTTAAGTAAACCATCCAGTTATTGACTCTCTGTCATTTCCGAGCATGAGGGCTAGGCCCTTACAAGCCATCAGAAAGCAACATGCTAAGTCACCCCCTTGTTCTGATCAGGGCAAACAGGAAGAGAAGTCCCTCTACTGAGCTCTGCTGTAGTGCAAGAAGACACTTCTCAAATTTCAGATGCCCCAAGAGAATTCATAAACATTTGGGTTTCATATTTAACAGATGCATTAAGTAATTTACATTGAAATGCAGTATCTAAGACAAATTTACCTGCTGGTGTTTGCTAATTGTGAGATACTCATGAAAGAATGTGACTATTAAGCAAGGAAGTTAACCATGGTCTAGAATTGATATGCTTAAATTCTTAACTAACTTGTCCAATCCCTTTCTAAATCTATGGCCCTCAAGAGCATTTAATTTTCCCTAATTGCTAGTATGTGACTTTTGTTTATTTCTAGCTAATGCTAAAATCCATTATGGTTAAGTGCATGATTATTGTGTTCTAATATTGAATGAATTATCTCCACTAGAGCATCCAAAGATGTGACATCACTTTGGATCTGCACAATTTTATGGACTGTTTAAGAACATGACATCATTGTAACATGTTTCTGTTTTCCCACCCTGTAAAAGCAAAACCCAAAACAGCCTAACTTTTATCACCACAGGTATTTTGCACGGGGCTGGACTTTCCCAGCATCCTAAACAGCGTTGTCCTCCAAGCGATCAACATGCTGAACAGACTCCAAACAGCCACGTCAAATATGTCTGGTAAATTATCTGGATACTGACTCATTTCTATACCCCAAGTGTTGATTAATAGATTCTGGCTTCTGGTCAAGCTAACAGAGCAAAAGGCTGACTTACAGCAGAATATATAGGAATGCTAAACATAAAGTTCAGCAGAGGCCTCTCTGAAAGCCAGCTGTCCTTTGAGCTTTGGAAATCTGATGCGAGCCTGTCTTTGTTTATGAAAGATATTACTTAGTTGCCTTTGCCCAAATATTGGACATCTCCATAAATAACTGCTACAGTAGTTTCTTCTCAGTTTGATTCCAGTTTCCAGTTCCAATCCCTTGGAGTGGATTCAAGGCTGGAATAAGAAATGAATTGGACAAAAGAGATGTGATTGTGACCATCAGTTAGGTCAGCTTGGCTGCAGAAGGCGGAGGTTTGAGAGTATTACAAAATAAACAAGACCTCTTTGGGATTTAAAATCATAGCAAGTTTTGCAAAAAAAAATGGTTTCTGTGTAATGCTACTGCTTCTTTAGAAGAAGAAAAAAGCAGCAACTATAGAACTGAGAAATGTTGACTATCAGGTGAATGCATGTTCTTCATCCTGAACCTTTTTTTTAATAGGAAAATGCTTCAGTCACTGGGGAGACCAGAGGTCTACATGGCCCTGGATGTGATAATTGTGAGTGGATCAGGCCAAGAACATGAAGGATGTTTACTCCTTACCTCAGAAGTGCTGTTTGTGGTTAGCATTGATGAAGACACACAGCAACAGGCATTCCCAGTGACAGAAATTGAATGCCTGCTAGACCGTAAACAAAGCAATCTGTTGAAGGTGCAGCTCAAACAGCAGAGAGTGTCTTGTGATCTAGAGGTAAAGCTCCAGATTTATTGTATTCGTAGTCTTTAAAAACAGCCATGATTTTTTTTAAACTTTATTAGCAATACACTGCCCATTTCAATAAATCTGTGTTCTCCGATTTCAGGCAGATGGAAACAGAGAGAGACTGTCCGAACAGCAGTACAACAGACTTGTTGACTACATTACAAAAGCATCCTACCACTTGGTTACTGTCCCTGTGTCTGTACAAAACACAGCACCTTTCACAGCTGCAGAACCAGTTCCAGCAACAGTAAAGACTTATCAATACCTGGTTAATCCCATTTTTGCTCATGTATTCATCAGCAAATTTACTATGGTAAAAAATAAAGCTTTGAGTAGAGGATTTAACTGAAAACACTCTGCTGAAATGTTTCCAAAGTACTATCTATGCAGTTGCCTAATAAGAACTTTACATTTCACATCACATGAAAACAGATGAGTTTAAATTTAAGTGTGCTGGGTTATTGAACTAGCACATTAGAAAAAATAGTCTATTTTGCACTCCAGTACATTTGAGATGAATTCTGTGGTCTACTTTATGAGACCAAATTATGTATATATGTTGTAAAATAAGCTGTCACTAAACAGAAATTGGCAACCTTGTTAAAGAGGACAGTGAAAATCTTTATTTTCTTTTTAATTGAAAGTGTAGTGTGTAAAGATTGACAGAATGCACAGAATTAACATTATAATGTTCTTGACTTTCTCTTCGTTTTCTAAAGAGGTGCCAGTTAATATAAGGAAGGTTTAGAACTTAGCTTTAAAGACTTGCTCAGGGCTGAAATTTGTACTGCAACTGGCCCAACCTATAGCAAAATTATTTTTTCTATTGAGTTTGGAAGTACTTAGGTGTGCTAACTGAATTGTGATAACCTAGGGTTCCGGACCATTCTGTTAATTTTCATTGACTGAGATTTTGCCAAATTTCAGTCCTTAATATAAATTAGTGCCTTTGTTTCGTTTGAAGAACAAGTTGGTGACAATACTAATTTATGAGATTTCTTGTCTCCCATAAAAGATAGCAATGTTTTCTAAAGATTGTTGAATGTATGTGCTATTGCAATTCTTTAACAATGTATAATTATGCAAGAGTTCTCATGGACTATTAATGAGGGACCAGTAACTTGCATTATATAAAGCTTTACAACTTTTGTTTAGCCAAGGATACCAAAAATGAGAAGGTAATTTAAATCAACTGATCTAAGATGCATTATTCAAAGGATGTTCAATTGAGTTACATCCAGGTAACAATTGCCACATTAACATATTTTCATTTTGATCAACATATCCAAACTAGAGTACCATAGCAAACACAATTTGGGTTCCCATAATTCCAAGTCATGCAGTTGTAATTGCAGCAATTCTGGGTAGGTGCCAGCATAGGGAAGGCTCATATAAATACATGATTGATTTGAAGCCTATAATAGCCATGTTTAAGAATATACATAACTTGAACTCATGTTTGTCTCATACAGTAGTTTTCTATAAAATAAGAGATTCAGTGTATCACTGAAAATGCTATTTAATATTGAGATATAGTTTCCTCTAAAAGCATCTTGAGTTTTTAACTGAACAAGTTAGTAGCCAATGTATCTGCTTTCATATAGCCCCATTGCCCACTGTTGTCTGAAATTAAACCCATATATCCACTGGAAAGGATTCAGTAAACCATAAAACTAGTGCCTGGTTTCATTTTTGCTGTAGTATTCAGCAGTTACACTTGCACCGGAAGATTAAATGGCAGGTTCTTAAGAAAGGTATATACTTGTAACATAGAATTCTACACTAAATCATCAACCCAGGAAAAGTAAAGTAAAATTCATGGATGTATGGCCAAACCATTTTAAACCATACAGCTGTGTTACTGGCTCAGTTATCAGATTTCTCATTTCCTGTGTAGATCTAATTTTTCAGAGACCTCTAGTATAGTAATAATGAATTTTTTAAATGTATCTTTTCTATAGATTCTTCACCATCTGTTTTCAACTTCCAACTGTAGAAGAATCACCGGCATAAAATAGCTATTAGATTTAAATAGATTGAACTACGATCAGCAGGCTTTAGATTCAAAAATTGTGTTTGATCTGGATTCTTATCTATTTTTATTTAACACTTTTGGTCCTAAACATTTCTTTTCTCTTTTCCTCCCCATTCTAACACGCTGCTCAGTTTTTCAAGGCAAGAACTCAACATTAATCTGTCCAAGGCCAATCTGTACTACAAAACTATGTTGAAGCTAGGTACTGGATTTAAATTGGTTTAAGCCAATTTTCACTAACGTTTCCATTACATTTCTAAGCACAGTGATTTTGAAAGCTCTTTTGATTTTGTCACGTATCTTGTGTTCCATTTTTAAAATATTCAGGCTTTGAAAACTGGATTTATCCTCAATACAAACTAGGTACACTCTTTGTTAAATGTTTATAAGTTATTTGTTAAACTAGTCATTGTTTACTTACACTGCTTTAAAATATTGTATTTTATAACTGAATCTTTCATGAGAAATAAAGAGTTATAGTGCCACTTTGTCTGTTGACAGTACAGTTATAGCAATTAGATTAAAAAGAAATGCATTTATAATGTGCCAAAATAATAAACTAGCACAAACAGGACAGGTTATAGCTAGAGTGAAGCAACCAAATTTGTTTAAAGCTATTCTAAATTATAGTAATTAATTGCTTTACAAATCTAATTAAACTGGTGACCTAGCTACAGTTCTGACAAAGGTTCCACTATACAAAGATACCTTTTTTTATTTATCATCCCTATTATCTCTGAACACCACCTATACTGCAACTGACTTTTGAGATTCAAATTAGTTGCATGCTTAATCATAATATTTGAATATTTATTTATAAGACTTAAATACCACTTTCCTGCCCAGAACACATTTTGGGCAACTAACAATTAAAAAAAACTTATTTACAACAGGGGTATCAAAGTCAAGGCTTGCAGGCTGGATGTGGCCCGCGATGTGGTCAGATCCGGCTCACGGAGCTGTCCTGGTCTACCCAATGCGAAGAGGAAAGATCAGGCCAGCGGGGCTTTGGCCCAGTCTACCCAATGCGAAGAGGAAACATGCCAACAGTTTGGAGAGTGGCATCAAGTTGGCCACGCCCACCCAATTGGCCACACCCACCCAGTTGGCCACATCCACTGAGTTGGCCACACCTTCCGGCCCCCCAAGGTCAACCACAGCCCTGATGCAGCCCTCAATGAAATTGAGTTTGACACCACTGATTTATAATCTGAAAATGTTAACAATTGCAATTTATTCAAGCAGAACACACTTGGCTAAATATATATATATATATATTGTTCACCAAAGCAGAATGAACAGAAGCTGAGTGTCATGCCTGAGAGTATGATTTGGAAGCAAAACAGAAAAATCTCCTCCTTGACCTGCAAGAGACCTCAAAAAGGGCATCTTTAAAGACCATTCCCATGCCATGCAGTTCATAGCATGCTATGGATGAGATGGTGAATCCTGGAATCCCTATGGCATCACTAAAACCACTATGCTGCGGCTTAGGAAATCTGAAACACAAATTGTGCTTCAATTGTAAACATATTGCATTGTTAGGTAACTCAACTGTCAGTCTGTAATCCTCCCACTATATTTAACATATAGTATATGTAATTATATTTAACTATATTCTAAGGATTGCAACTAACAATGTATATGTCTGAACACCAAAAGCATGAAATAATTATTAGGTTCTATACTATTTTTGCGCATTATATAATGTTCACCACCATAAATGGTCCTTAAGAGGGCCTTGCTGGTCAGAGAACAGACTTGGGCCAGAGGTTCCCAGCGCAATCATAGTTTTATATAAGGACTAGACAACCAGTGAGCCACTTGGTCACCAGTTCAGATATATCCTTACCAGATTCCTCAATGTCTTCAACAATAGCAGCTTCTAATGAAAAGTTCTTTAAAAATTCAGTGAGGATTCAGAGATGAACTGCCTTAAAGCAGCCATGTTCAAATCAGGATATGTTTTATGACAGGGGTGTCAAACTCACATCATTACAGCAGCGTCGCGTGATGTATCGGGACTTTTTCCCCCTTTGCTAAACCGAGTGTGGGCGTGATCAGCGCATGACGCATCCGGCCCTTGAGCCGGGAGTTTGACAGCCCTGTTTTATGACATCTAATATGTCATAGAATGCTTTATAATTTTTATGTCAGAAAGCAACAATTCTGGGCAGATGTCTGACAGAATTATCTGGATGCATTATCAACATAGCCTTTTTGGTCAGAAGTTCATTTGCTTGCTAGTTTTTTCCTTTCTTAGGAATGATAGCACCAGAATCTCTTAAAGGGACAGCTTATTGCTAAGAGCAACCCAAATCTTTAGCAGATTGGGGAGCAGATTTTCAGGCAACATCTAAAAAATGACTTGATGAAAAAAATCCAGCAATATCTAATAACAGATTTTGGATCAAGAAGCAAGCGACCAATTAGTTGAACAAAATCATTTTACTTATCTACTAACCTCATCCAAGGGGCAATGTGTCATTAATTTCAACAATAAACTGTGTTCCTAAATTTCTGGATGGGCCACGGTAGAATTAATGCTAACTTAGATAAGCTGCTAGCCTACCGTAGCACAGCTCTTAAAGCCTAAAGCAGCAATTTGCATCTGCCCTCCCACAGCTATGTGGCACGTTTCCATAACATCTGTTACAAAGTGAACTCTTGTGAATAACAGCACTTTTAAAAACTTTTTCACAAAAGACAAAAAATCTGGTTGTTATTCAACAGTGTGCTTATCTGCAAGATAATAAATGTTCTGAGAAAAAAAATTATAATGGTAAATGTAAAATGTGGATGCCATACACTTGTCCTTCGCACGGTCTCTGAAAACAGTCATCTTCAATTCTCTTTTTTGCCCACTTTTCTGTGAAGCAGAAGCTGCAAAAGGAGAGAAAAAATGGCTTCCAACTGCCAGCAATGCCACATAACTGCTGCTAAAAAGAAGCTAAAAAGATCCATGGAGAATATCAAGATTTTTCCGGTTGTCCCTTAGACTTGATACCCTCTCCTCTCAGTGTTTCCTTTTAGAAAGAAAACTTTAAAAATTTCTGCTACTAGGGGATATTTCAGCCTGGCACATTGTCAAAGGAGCAGGGGATTGGGCTAGAAGACCTCCAAGGTCCCTTCCAATTCTGATGATGAAATACTGCAGTACTTTCCGGGAGCTTTGATTGCTGCCAACTGAAAGAAGCCAAGACACACTCTGAGGTAAAGATTTCATTTAATGAGCACAATATAGCAGGACCAACATTGAAGGTGATCGTTATTGATCACAATAATATTCGATTATTTTATCTCCAAAAGGAAGCTCTGAAAAAGAAAAAAAAGTAAGTTATTAAGAACCTGGAATTTATTCTCCCAATATCATTTTATGTAAGTTATTTATAAAATATTTGTTTTATGAAGCCCAAAGGATCTAACAGCTATAACCCTAAAACAAGTTCATGATATGATAAAACGTCACTGCAAAAATAATCAGCCAGCTTGTGCCTTAATAGTAAAGCTTCTAATAGCATGATTTGAAAACTGCTAAAAAAATTAGCAGCAGTGAAACTGGCTACATTTTTCCAAGAAAGCACATGAATATTAGAATTAAGAAAAGTACATCAGCATCAATGGACAAAAAAAATCATAGGAGTGACTTCAGTTAAAACAAACAAATCTACTTTTTATTTTATTTTATTTATTATATTTTACTTTGCTTTATGTGAATTACTATCTTTTATTCTGTATTTCAATATGCACCAGTAACAGGTCTGTGTCATTTCTTTGCTAACAATCTGTAAGTGATTTAATCAGTCTTATTTATGCCACCCAACCCACAAAGCAAGTCTTTTGACTTGCTGGGTCAGGGTGGAGAGAAAATGTGTGGCCCAAGATCATTCAGCTGACTTCTAATAAGGGAGAACTAGAACCTGGGTGTCTCACTCAAAGTCAGCACTTTAATTGCTATGCTACACTATCTAACCTAGCGTAAAAGAAACATTCCCTTGAATTATTGAAGCATAAACTGAACAATTGCTTACTTACGATTAGTAGATGTCATTAGGACTTCACATTGTGAAACACTCCTGCTTTTTTCTTGTCCTCAAAGTCTTTCGCAAAATCAAATGTTTTATAGAACTCTCTGTATTTATTTTGCCTTCCTTGAATGAGAAAATGCTTAAGAGAAAAAAGTTACCATTAGAAGGCTTTAACACAGGAAACTTGATTAAATACTAAACAAAAACTTTTTTAAAAAAAATGAGAGCAATGTCTATGAAAACACTCCGCTCGTGGACAGCTTGTTTACAAAATGTTGAGAAAACAGTGATGCAATGATGAAAAATGTGCACATTGTTAACATTACAACCCTGTATCTATTTACCTGGGACTTGCTTAATTGGGACCAGAACCCTGAGATTGTAAGTCTGGCCAGGTTGCTAAGCACCCAATTTTTGATCATGTGGCATGAGAGCACTGCAACAGCCATAGCTTCAAGTACTGGCTGTAACTCAATGGTGGGATTCAATTTTTTTTACTACCGGTTCTGTGGGTGTGGCTTGGTGGGTGTGGCTATGCAGTCAGCCAATCAGAGGTGGTATTTGCCAGTTCTCCGAATTATCCCTATCGGTTCTCCGGAACCTGTCGGAACTGGCTGAATAGTACCTCTGCTGTAACTACCATTTGTTCAGCACCATCATAAATTGCAAACACTGTGCAAATGATTGTTAAACAAGGGCTATTTCTAATTTTTCAGGACTTGCCCAAATATATAAGAATTACACTTAAGAATAAAAAAAAATCCAGTTTATATTGAGTTTTAACACAAGAAATCCTGACCTCCAAGAGAAAAAAGCTTCCTGTTACTAAGGTAACTCCTATCAGAAAACTCCTCCTTGCAATTCTTCCCAGGAGATCTCTCATTTGTGGCTTGGCCAACAGATTAGAAGACATATTGAAGCTTTCTCCTAAAACAGAAGGGGAAATTAAGGATTTGCTATTATGATCACAATATTAAGAACAACAAAAATCACAACTACAAGGTGTTCCCTATACCAGAAAAGGAGCATTTTTATAGAATTAATTCTTTGTAAAGTGTTTTGTTTGTTAGAAATGCATAGTGTGGTATTTCTAACAAAACAATTTCCAAAGAATAACCTAGGGGTACAACCAGGGCTCTATAAAGGTTTTGAAAAAGAGATTTTCAGTAATATTCAAGACAAAGTTCATAAAGTGCCACTTTTCAAATTAAAGCAATCAAGTTGAAAGGCTCCAGAAACAGCAGCTGCTGCTGCTGCTATATGCATACATGCAGAAGAAATATTTGGGAGCAGTTTCTACACAGCAGAAATGCAACTATAAATAAAGTAGCTACTTTAACAAATAATAACACAATTGGTTAAGTAGAGAACTCCTGCATTTTACGAAGCATCTCATTCCAAAGCTTTGCAAACTCCTCATAGGGATGCACAACGCATCCTTTCCTTTCCACCACCTGCAGATGGCATTTCCATCTTCCGCTTTGGGATCTAACCTTAACTGCCAGCCTGACAAGAACTCCCGCCTACAGAGTCAACCTGCTGACATTTTTTTTTTATTCCGCCGCTCATCCAAAATGCAGCAATCCGTTCGGCAAACATGGTCTCTTCCCGCACTACAATCCATAGCTTCCTCAATCATAGTTTACAAATAATCTACCATCTGCAGGATTCGCACGAGGCCCACCGACCGCGATGGAGGGAAGAAAGCAAGTCATGAGCCAAAAATCGTCCTTATCTTTTCGGTCTCGTCGCTCCAAGCTCCCACCCAGAGCGATTCTGCTGCAACTGGCGGAGACCCCAAAATAGACGGACGCCCCCCAGTAATTTCCCCCCTCAGCCCACCACCTGCACAGCCAGACCCCAAAATAGACGGACGCCCCCAAGTAATGCCCCCCAGCCCACCACCTGCACAGCCAGACCCCAAATGAGTCCCGCCT
>JANHJO010009918.1:250850-264094 GCA_032468235.1 Pseudoxyrhopus heterurus
TGACAGAGAATGAGGTGGCTGGATGGAGTCACTGAAGCAGTCGGTGCAAGCTTAAATGGACTCCAGGGGATGGTAGACAGGAAGGCCTGGAGGAACATTGTCCATGGGGTTGTGATGGGTCAGACACGACTTCGCAACTAACAACAAGGGGAATAAGTAGGATGTACTTATAATTATATATTATGAAATATATGTCATATGCTGTGTACATATATAGACATTGGTGGGACAAAAAAGTTTTAAGTATGATTTTAAGGACTTAGAAAAATCTTTTTGTGGGAATAAAATGAAAAAGGAGGAGCATCGTGTTGTTTTTATAAAGTTAGAAATTGCCTGAGGATCCGTATCAATTTGAAAGAAGATTTTGCAATTATTTGTAAGATTCCTTCCAAATGGGTGTTGTTTTGAATTCTGAGGAAAATTATAGGATAAGACTTTCAAAGTTGGACATCAGAGGAAATGGGAGGAAACAATTAAAGATTACAATTAAAGGAGAAGTACTTTGAATTTGCTAACATAGAATGGAGCAAAATATTTTACACTGGACATGTTGAAACATATTTGTGAACAAAGAAACTAATTTTGAAAACATCTGTCAATATAGATAGACTGTGTAAATGATGTTATGTAAGAGGAAGAGGTTCTACCAGACAACACTGAAATTGATTTGAACGTTAAAAGAATGATCTGGGAAAAGAGAATATATTGAATATACAAATGAAACCTGCGGATGTCTTAATAATTAAAAGGACATATAAATAAGAAGCCAGAAGAGTAACTATATTGATTTAGTTTTGTTAAAGTTTTGAAGATGTTTGTGAGAAGTGACAAAAGAAAAAAAGGAAAAGAAATCAAGTTCTAGGACAGGGGTCGGCAACCTTAAACACTCAAAGAGCCATTTGGACCCATTTCCCACAGAAAAAAAACCACAGGGAGCCACAAAACCTGGGTGGGCATGGCCAACTCGACATCACTCCTACCCAGTCACATGACCCCCTAGCCACGCCTACCCAGCTGGTCATTAGGGCAGAGAACCAGGAACCACAAAACCCTTCTCTCTCTTTCCCTCTCTCTCTGTATCTCTCCCCCTCTCTATGTCTCTCTCTCTCTCTCTCTCCCCCTCTCCCTATCTTCCCCTACCTAGAGAGGGAGGGGGAAACCAGCTGACAGAAATCCATGCTTGCTGAGAAATGAGCAGGAGCCATGGTGGAGGCTTCCCTCCTCCTCTTCCCCCACTCTTTCTCCAGGAGGTTGCACACACGTGGGGAGATCTTCCTCAAGTGAGCGGCTGCCCACCCCATGCACTCCTTTGCTGTGTTTTACCTGAGCCTGGCCACTCACTTGAAGATCTCCCCGTGCGTGCGTACCCTCCCGGCCGCCCCACAGCCAGCCTCGGGGTAGCGAGAGGAGAAGCAGTGGGGAAGGAGGGAAGCCTCCGCCACGACTGATGCTCGTCCCTCAGCAAGCACGGATTTCCAAAAAGAAGAAAGAAAAGGAGTAGTGAACAGCACCGAGGAGAGCTCTCCGGGTTGGCCCAGCCTCGGCTTTCAGAGAGAGAGAGAGAGAGAACAAGCACACACGCACAAGAGAGAGATAAACACACAAAGAGAGAGATAAACAGAGAGAGAGACGTAAAGAGGGGGAAACCAGCTGATGGGCGAGTGTCTTTGGTGAGGGTGCTCCAGCTTTCTGAGCCTGACCCCCGGGGTGGGCATCAAGGTTCAGCAGTGCCAGCTCCCTTTTCCTGCTACCCTGAGCTTTTTAAAGCCGCGGCTGGGCACTGTAGACCCATCCCCCTTTCCGACATCCTTTCCTCCCGGATCCCATTCCCACCCTGTCAGCCCTCATGTTAGCGAGGTTGGCATTGGTCGTGGCCGGGTCGAGCCAGTGTCTCAAGGTGGAGAGCAGGTTGCATGTCTCCCCAAGTGACCGAGGCACACCCAGCACAACAAGGGCCAGAAGAAGCACCAACAAGAGTGAGGTGCCGGAGAATCAGCCCCAGCCACTTCTCCATCTTCTCTATCCTCCGCTGTCACCCTTATCTTCTCAGGCCAGGAGAGGGAGGGGAGGGTGAGGGGCGGGGCCAGCCAGTGACGGGACAGGGAGCCATAGCAGAGGGCCCAAAGAGCCGCATGCAGCCCCAGAGCCACGGGTTGCCGACCCCCATTCAAGGACATCATTTGAAGGGATTAAGGACTAAGTTTGGTAAAAGTAAAAGACTATAAGGTTGATTTATTTGATCACATTTAAAAAGATGTGTTGCTATCTCTGCTAAACCTTACTGGACTTCTGCTGACTAGGACTGAAATAACTATGTTTTAGAGATTTGTTTATAGATAAGAGATAAGTTATGGGGAAAGAGAACATTTGCTGTATTTTAGGAGAATGTGATAAATTACTAAAATTGCTTATAATTGTGATGAAGTGGAAGTTACTTCTTTATATATTTCTTTTTTCTTTACTATATCATTGTTTCTTTTCTATTTTTTTATTTTCTTTTAACACTTTTTTTCTTTTATTAGTTTTCATCTGCATTGTAACGTAATTGTAACATTTAATAAAATTATTGAAAAATATATATATAAAGAACTACTTGGAGAAGAACAACCATTAATTGAGGGATATGATTCATAGAGTTCTGGAAACTAAAGTAGGAATACCCCTGATTAAGCCATCCTAGTCTTCCCAGGATCATAACATAAACAAGCCAAGTACAGAGTCCTGGTTGAATATTTTTATATCTCACAAATGCCCTTCTATATATGCTGGTCCTTTTGTTTCAGACAGATGCTTGGCAGTTGCAGAGACCAAGGTCATTCTAGTCCTAAACATCCAATTTCCATCCTCTTGCTTTCAGGTCTTTACATGATCTCATTGAAATAAACCAAGACTTCTCTGAGCAGTAAGTTGTAACTGATAGCCAAAGAAAACATATTTTAAATATTAAATACACACTGAATATAGTTGGCAGGAAGAACTGGAATATGAATCTATGATGCCGAGTTTACAATTACCATGAATAGACCTTAGTACAAGATTAAAAATAGGTATATTTCTGAAAATGAAACTTTGATGTCCCCTAGTGGCGAAATCCAGCATATTTCAGAAGAGAAACTTACAGGGCTGTGCTGTAGAGTCTCAGATATCAAACATCAGGGGAATAAAAGATATTTGGTTCTCTGAGCCTATTTATTGCAAATCCTCCTACATGCCTCTCAGCACAGGCTTCCCTGAAGATCCAAATTCAACAATGAAAAAATGCCCTCAGTTTCTCACAAGATCTTCTGGCAGGAGCTTAAAGTACTCAGAGGGAGAGTGTGGGTGTTTTGTTGTCTGGTTTATATCACTTCAATTCATATGGCATGGATTCGGTTATAATTAATTTCATTCTAGTCATGGAAAAGCACAAGCAACTGGAACCAAAATATTTCCATGCTGTGACAAAACCTTCTTGGAAGGGATTCTTTATTTGGCTTGTTCTTCTTATCCCATTTTTATGGCATTCATTATTAATTTGTTTGTTGCATGTGTCCAGCCTGCTTATGGGAGGGCAAACAAATTGAAGCTTAACCGTAGATAAAACAGAGATCCTCCAGTTGTCAATCAGGCAGATTAGGAACTCAAGAGTCAGCTTTCACTGCATAGAATTACATGCTCCTTGAAGATTCAGATGTGCATTCTAGGTGTCCACCTGGATTGTCCTCAACCTGAATGCTGAGATTTCAGCTATGGCCTGGAATGAATTTGTATATCTCAGCTCAATATGCCAAATGCAGACATTTTGGTGGATTTTCAATGGGAAAAGGGTCTTGATGAAGGATCTTGATGAAGCAGTGTTTAATTGTATATGGAATGGACCATTTTTGCTCTTCGTGGGCCACTTAAACTATCCAAGCTGCAACTAATCCAGAATATTGCAATCAGATTGTTGATAGGAGTCAAAGGTAGAGTAGCAACTGCATCATTCAGCAACCAATCCCAGTTATAACAGTGATGAAAAAATAGCTTTGTGACCAGTGCCCACATTTACAAATTTCACAGCGTCTCTCAGCCACATGTTCGCCATCAGACAGTTATCCTGGGTAAAATCGTAAACATGGTTATGGGATTTTTTTTACTTAGCAACCCTTTTACTTAACAACTGAGTTGTCAGTCAAATTAAAACTAACAACTTCAGCATGCAATGCCCTATCACTAAGTCATGGGTACTTCTACATCCATATATGGTTTACGAGATTGTTAGCATGATCTAGAAGATGAAGAGGTGGCACATGGGTAAAAATACAAATAGCAAACCAGTCTTTGGATTAAATACTGTGCTTTGTTAGGACTATGTAGTCCATCTTGTCAATTGAAATACGGTGACTTTATAGACAGAACAATCGGGCAAGTTAGCGTTAATGGAAATAGACTGGGGTCAAATTTATATTCAGAAATTTCATTAAAAATTACTGACATATGTTTATGATTTAGCTTGAACAATATGCTGAGTTGATTTAGGGCATGTAGAACACATAATGCAACAACAACAAATCTGAAGGTTAAAACAAAGCCAACCATGTTTGTACATATATCCCTTGGAATGCTTATCTGGCATAAAAAAGCATATAGTTTGAACCTAGTAAAAGTTGGCTGAGCCCATAAGATGTTACATATTTACAGCCCAAGCATCTGTCCCTCCACTGCTTGCAAAAGACAGATAGCATTACAAAAACACAATTGGCACATGTCGGCCATTACCCAAATGTAAGCTTGGCAAAACATCCCACAAATTATATCACAACATTTTACAGTTCACTTGACATTTTGGTGTTGCCAGAAGAACCCATTAAAAACTGAAGCTTTGTAACATTCATTACGATGCCCTCAATATCTCAAACTGCATCCCTGTTTCATGACTATGCAAAGATAAATCCTATGCATTCATTTCTAAGCAATTTATGTTGGAACATTGGGCTGACAAAATCATAAGGAAAGCTTCCTGTTGTGAGGCTTAAGATTTTGCTGCTTCTCCAGCAATCACAGAGAAGCTATTATCACTATAACCAGTTTTAGCTCCTTATTTTGTTTATTCTATGATTATCTTGAAATATATTTGCATGTTTTCCAGATTGCCTTGGCTTTGATCTGCTGAGATTCCATCACTTGGCTCCAGTTGCCATGAAACTACAAAGTGACGGGGCTTATGCTCTGGCCTCATCCATCAGCCAGAGGACTAAAGACTGCTGAGTCATTTGCATACTCAGAGGCAGAGAGGCTCACCTGTTCAGTTCAGATGATTGCTAAGAGTGTGCAACTTCAGGTTCTAGTATCTGAAATTCTGTTTTTCTCTTTTTATTCTGGCTTTTCTTTTTGTATCCTGTCTGTTGAACATAGACTTCTTTTTCAGTTGATGTGTATAGCATTTAGAATATTAGATACCATAAAGGTAAATAATAATATTTGGAATGAACATAAATTAATGTTTGAAAATATATGACTTCTATGCTATGGAAGCTTGATTCCACCTATATTAAATGAGGAAGTCCATGGCAACCCTACAGAAGTGGTTTGTCGCTGTTTTCTTTTAGGAGGTTTTTTTTTTTCAACTTCTTAGTGTAGCCTACAGTCCTTGTAATCCCTGGGGTCTCTCATGCATGCAATAAATCCAATCCGCCTTAGTTTTCTCAATTAATTACTACTTGCTATGACTTAAATGTTGTATTATCATTATAATATATTTAGAAATAGCTATTAAAATGTAAAATATAACACATATCATATAGTAATTCTTTTTTGACAATGACAAAAGCTAAATTTAAAATTCCAAAGCAAGACTGCAAGACGTATTCAAATTATGTTGAAAGTACTTTATTGAAATCTCATGAGTGTGTCTGGCAAAGTAGCAAACACCAATACAAGAGTTTAAAATTTTTTCTTTTTTTTTTCCAAAAATATATCAAAAGTTATACTTAGAATATTGATACAAATAATTAAATTATTGACTTGATTCATGGTCAGAGTAATACTTTCAAAATACATAATTATTAAAAAGTGTTACCTATATATAAAAAAGAAAATGTAGGGGTAGGGAATGACACATGTGGTTCTCTTCACTCCAAGAAGCTTAGAGTCGTTTTAAATTTCTCTTGCTTTTTGCACTTCCCGGAAGAGCATCTTTTTTACTTTGCCGCAAAGAAGATAAACTGCTACAGTCTCTAGACCCATGGAAGGCACATAGACACAAAACACAAAAATCAAATGCACAATCTTCCCGGCTACAGAGTCCACGTTTTTTAAAGGACTGATATTTAGCAGGACACTGACATCTTGGACAGGGTTTTAAAGCTTCATCACTGAAAAGAGTTTGCGCAACCTATATCAGGAAAACAGAGTTTAGGTATTGTATGCATGCATTTTCATAGAGCCACTAATTTCTCACATTATATATTTTAGGTGCAGAATGCTCAATATATTTCTAAACAAAAAGTCAAAACACTTCATTATACTTGAAAAGATATTAGGGCAAGAGACAAAGTTAATGACAACAGATATCACTTTTTCAGTAATATCTAACAATAGTCTCAGTTCATTAAATAATATGTTCATCACTTAAATAATGTTCTCCAACACCCATAAATATTTTTATCTTTGCTTGCATAATTCAGCAGAGACCATGTCAAATTATATTGGTTTGTGTTTTATTCTAAAGTAGATAATTGTACCGACCTTTATATATGCTTCTTGCTTACTCCTTGATTGAAGATTAGGGCTATGCTGTGTTGGTGTCAAAGATTCATTGTATGATGAATGCATTTGTAATACCACAGATTTTGCTTGAGCCTGGACTGGTCGTAGTGCAAATCTAGTGACCATAAATTTACTAGCAGCATTTTCCATGTCCAATAGGCATCCCTTTAAAAATGACCCAACATGACAAATCATTTATTTTTACAAAAAACAAAATTAATTTGCAATTTACCATTTTATGTCAACCATGCAGTTAAAGATCCTTTATGCTGTTTGTCTGATAAGTTTTAATAAGGTAAGAATTATATGAAAAACTTTCTAATTCATTCAGTTTTAATATTGTCAGGATTTTCAAATTTAATACCTGAACTGAATATTTTTCATGCCCAAATATTTAATATTTGTCCTTGCATTTCAGCATGATGTTTAGAAGTTTGTTCTAGATTACAGACTTGATAGAAGAGACCTTTTAAGCTTCACATTGCCATATGTTAATGTTTGTCTGTTCAATCTTCCAGTTCAGACAGGGGCATAAAGTAAAGCAAATTCAACAAATTCAACCTATCCATAATAGATAGGTTATTTTCTATGGTAGCATTCTATGACTGAGTGCTGTTTAAATGCAATTTAAAAAATCACTTCCAACAGAGAATTAAATAAATTAGAAATGAATACAAATATACATTTATCAAAATATTTTTCAATTTTACCATCAGAAAAATATAGAAATCTTCATCAAATCTTAATTTTAAAACAGATGTTTCTTAGATGGTTAGAATTTAACCATACCAAACATACGTATTTTAAGGTTAATTTTATTAATTATATCTAGCAAAACAGATATAATCATATAATCAAATTATATAGTTGACACTAGGCATGACCATAGACATAATCTATACACATAGCTTTGGTCAATCAAGGTCTTCATATAACACTTTTTAGTAAAATAGAGAAGGGGTAAACTAGGTTATCTTTTTTAATCATAGTCATGCAACATGCTAACAACAAGAACAATACTGGCCAGTATGCAACAGGTGCAGCCAAAATCCAGTTTTATTCCTCAAAAACTAATATTGTTCTGTTCAAACTAGAATTTCTAATATAAACTTCCAAACTGGTTTATTGTTACCAACATCCCACCAACTCAGAGGTTCAGCAGTGTACTGACATGCACTTGAGATGATATATATTTGTCATATATTTTTCTTCAAGTTCAAACCATGTCTTTTCAATTCACTTTCCAAAGTGGCTGTGTAATTGTAAATTACCTTAGCATCTGCTCTTAGCTGTTTTATATACAACTTCCGCCTCCGATTTGCATGCTTATCATGTACAACAATTTCTCGCCAGTTTTTGCTTACTTTCCACATGCTGAAAGAAAAATTTGTTATCAGTAGCATTCCAACATTATGCAAGAATCGAATGGATTGCTTCATTCCTAATGCACTGTAGGTATAATTGTGTATAATTCAAGTATACCGTGTTCCTAATATATTGACAAGTGAAAGAACTACACTGGAGGTTATCATTAAGAACAAACTGAATCAAGACAATATACATTCATCAAATTATTGAAATATTTATAGATTAATCATTTTTAACAATTTACACCATCTACTACGAAGAAGCAGATGCTAATATTAAATATTTAATTCCTAATATATGCAAATAAGATGTTGACATACTTCATTCCTCAGCCTAACATGAGACACATGGAAAATAGCTTTCCATATATAATTATTTGTCCGTTCCAAGCCTTATTTAATAACAGAACTAAGTGTCAGAAGTTACATAACACAAAGCAAAAAAAAAAGTTGGAATACTACCACAAGATGTTGAAAAGTGGAGTGTTCTTATCCAGATTTCCATTTACCATAGTGGAACACCTACCTTCCACCTGTTTTTAATCAATAGCAGCAAATATTCTACACCAAAATGTCTTCAAATTTGATTTTTGTATTTTTTTTTTCTAAATGTTTTGTTGGTACTGTTAGCTTCTATAAATTTTGCAGATTTTCAGATCAGGGCACATACATTTTGTACAGTGCAGTTAGACTATATGAGCATAGGAACTCAGCTATATTTATTATTAGTCTATGCGATTTCAATGTAGCTACATTTATATAGAAAAGTAAACAGTATTGGAGACATTCAGCAAACGTTTGTAATCTTGCAAATATATATTTCTCACCTGCATAAGGTTTCTACAGTCAGGATGTCTAAAATTGTAGCAAGAATATGTTTTAAGTCTCTGTCTTTTAATTCTGTTAAGATATCTAATTTTTCTATTCCCATTTTCTTGCCAATTAGTTGAGCAACAATATATTTTAACACAGATAAATTATCACCATCAAGTTTCTTCAGTAGATCTTTTTTGTCTGTTCTTTTATTTCTGGTTTGCATAAAGATCTCATGAATGACTTGCAAAGCCGGGGTTTTTGAAAGATTTCCAAAATTTGGAGCCACGCATGTACTTTCATCGTCTTTAAAAACTAATTCATTTTCTTCATTGATAAAATCATCTACCTTTTGTCGGGGTTTTGAATTAGCATTGGTATTGTAATCTTCCTCTTTTTCTGATTGTGACCCACGTTCTGAAAGGGTGGATAATCTTCTTGAGCGCTGTAGTTTTTTTACCTTTCTTTTAGAATTTAGATTGCTGGAAGATTCATTACGATTTTGAAGTAATTCTTGGAAGGATCCCTCATGATCTGAAAAGGAATCTTCTGATTTATCAGACCCAAGTGAATTATAGCTACTGGTATCAGGAGTTAGCAACCTCAAGACATTTATTTCTTTAACAGATGGTGTATTTGTTTCAGACGTATTAAGATTAAATCTTTCAACAAGATTGTTGATGGGAGTGATAAATTTGTCATCACTTACAGTAGATAATGAAGATTGAGAAGTTATCATTAACCCTGAACTCTGATTACTAAAACATATGTGCGTACTGGCAGTTAAAACATTAGGAGTGATTATAAAAGATTTGGACTGGATTGGTGATAAACCACCTGGTTCTGACAAGCTGCCTTTAGGTTTTGAATCATCTATTGTAGAAGTCCTTTGCTGGGAGAACATAAACCTCAATCTCTGACAATCAGAATTAGATTCTTCAATTTTTAGCGTACTGGTAGCCAAGGGCTTATAGCTTTTCTCTTTTGGAGAATCCAAAGCATGCTTTGATATCCTTTCATCGAAGCTAAGGAAATGAGATAAACATGTTTTTTTCTTATTATTCCCTGAAGATGATAGTTGCTTTTCAGAACATCCCAATGTACCAACAGATGCTGCTTTAGACACAAGTAACCTTCTGCGGAGTGTTGAGTCTTTTTTAGCAACTTTGGGTGTTTCACAATAGTCTCTAGGTATATTAGCATCCTTTCCTTCTGATAAAATAGCATTATGTTTAATGGGAGACAAAATTGAAGTGCACAAACTACCAGAGTGCAAATATTTAGAATATTCTGTTTCATTTTGTTCTCCTTTGCATTCTGCATCAGTATAATAAAAACTTGGTTCCTTGATCGATTCGTTGTATCCACTGTCATGAAATATGGAAGGAGAGCATGACTCTTTAAAACTGCAGTATCTTGCACTATTTCCAGGAGAGGTCAGTCTACCCCTTTTAAAGATATTAGATAGAATTGAATGGGTTTCTGACATCTTGTGTTTGGAACTGATTATCCTCTGCAAAATAAAAAACAGTATTTTACATTAGAAATCAATAGCATAATTTTATCTATAATTATAATTTCATTTACCTTTTAAGGCTTTTAAAAAGAGGCTTTTAAGAAGAGACTGGATAGCCATTTGTCTGGAATGGTACAGTATTTCCTGCTTGTGCAGGGGATTCAACTAGAAGATCTCCAAGGTATCTTCCAACTCTGTTATTCTGTTATTAAAGAATTTTATATTCTTTGGTATATTTATGGAAATACATTACCCAAAGAACTCAGTCATCACGCTTTGTGTCTGTTTTGTACTATATTATTTGTATTCTGTACTTGATATTATTAGTTATTATTGAAAAAAGCACCATGCTATGTTTTGCTTATTAATTTATATCCAGTTTTCTAGCATATCCTTAATAACTCTAGCATATCCTTATTAATCTCTGATTTGTATCCATGAATAAATTGGAAGCTGATAAACAGTGAAGATCAAGCTTTAGCAAAATTAGATCTTAACAGTATTATTCCTTATTTAAAATTTGCATAGTAACCTTTTAATTTAAAAAATAACTTTAAAATGCTTGAATTAAATATTACATTTCTATGTAAAACAAGCTATACCTAACATGTTGAAGGATATGTTTCGTTTTGTTTTAATAAAGTTGCTATAATTTAATTTCCTTCCTTTTTTATCTCTAGAAGCTTAAGATGGAGCATATGGGATCTCCCAGGTGTTATGTTCAAATCATCAAATGAACTCCATTGCCAGTAGACTCAACAGAGTATTGGCTTTTCTGCCATCATCCACTTCTGTCCTTCATTAGCTTTTTAAATAATACGATAATATTGTACTTAATGTTTTTTATTAAAGTATCAAAGAAGCTTTGAATCTAAATATTCTCAGGTTCATATACTATATTAATCTGGTCCATTTGTATTTATACATTCCAAAAAGTTGTAATTTATAACCTGTTTGGTTATATATAAACAGTTATATATCTGTTTGGTTACTGAATTATGAGTGCTTATGACTTTTCTGACACATTGCATCTTTAGTTTCTTCTTAAAGGGAACAGTTATTTTTTTCCCAAGGTAAGAAAGCTGTTTCCTGCTTACAAAAATAAATATGTAGGTAATAGACAATTATATTCATGCATAATTAGAAATAAATGCCACTTTGTTCAGAGGATTTTATTTCTGAATAAAGTAATAGGACAGTAGTTTTAGTTTTCATTTATGTAATAATGCATATGATAAAGGAGTCTGACAGGAATTGTTGTCTCTATGGAAATCTAAAAAAATCTAATAAAAACTATCTCACAATTTCCCCATTAATAAACTAATAAAATACAAAGTGAATGATATAACTGTTAAATGGATTCATAACTCACTGAATGATTACACTGAGGTTACTCATAAATGACTCTTATCAAGCTGAAGAGTATTATAGAGTGAACTGCATCCCAGGATTCTCTCCTGGATCCTGTTTTACTTAACGTTTGTATTAATGACTCATATGAAGGAATTGAGATGATGACTGTCAATTTGGTGACACAAAATTAGAAGAGGCTAACTCTTAGAGCCTAAAGAGATGACTCTATCTAGACAAGCTTGAACATTGAAGTGAAATGAACAGGATGAAACTTAATAGATAAAGATAGGGGGATCCCACCTGTCAGTAGTATATGTGAACAGGTTCTGCGTATTTCACTGGATGGCAAGTTGAATATGAGCCAATCAAGTGACAGAACTTCTGAAAAAGCATATGCTATGTAGGGATGTATCGGCATACAGAAAACCAGGGAGGTGGTCTTGAAACAAGTATTTAGAAACTGTCATGTAAATAAAGAAACAGAAACATTCCTTAAGTCCTGGGATGGGAGATACAGGTAGTCCTCAACTTATGATCAAAATTAACCCCAAAATTTCCTTTGATAAGCAAGACAGTTGTTAATTTTGACCAATTTTACAACTTTTCTTGCCACAGTTGCTAAGTAAATCACTGCAGTTGTTAAGTTAATAACATGGTTGTTAAATGAATCTGACTCCCTCATTGACTTTGCTTGTCAAAAAGTCACAAAAGATGATCACATGAACCCGGGATATTGCAACAGTCATAGATACATGCCACTTGCCAAGCATCCAAATTTTGATCATGTGACCACGGAGATGCTGCAACACTCATGTGGAAAATGGTCATAAGTCGCTTTTTTCAAATGGTCACTAAACAAATGGTTGTAGGTCAACGATTACCTGTATTATAGCCTATCTCAATAAACACAGTCTGGTGAGAGAGAAGTTCCCTGAAGATGGGCTCCAGCATGAGTCCAAAAGCTCAGAAGACTAAACTTCTGGTCCCAGTGATCGAACCAGATTGGATCCTGCAACATCCTGGGACACGTATATTTGCCTTCATTCGTATCTCAATAAAGTATAATATTGGTCTGTATGTAGAGTGTGTTTCGAGATCTGGTCTACCTTGAAGGGCTGATATAATAGTAAGCTTCTGTTATATCAGCCCTTCAGGGTAGACCAGATCTCGAAATACACAGAGTCCTGATTATGGGAAATAACTGCCTCATTCTGTCTTGGTCAGGGCTGACATTAAATACTGTGTCCAGTTTTATTTTTAAAAGGACATTGACAAGCTACAATGAGTTGAGAGAAGGGTTGTCAAGATGGTGATAAGACAAGGTACCAAGTCCTGTGAGGAATAGTTAAAATAACTATGTTTATTTAGCCTGCAGAAGATAAGATTGACTGTTAGAGGTTTTAACCGATAGACCACTGTTCTGGCTTTGTGGTGAAGTAAGACATCACACATAGTATGTCTAAGTA
>JANHJO010009918.1:268514-281325 GCA_032468235.1 Pseudoxyrhopus heterurus
GGGAGTAGGAATGGATTTCCAGAGGAAAAATTGCAGACTACAGGAACCAGGAACACCACTCAGGCAATCCTGAGGACACAGATAAACCTCTAAATGCTTTAATGATCCTCGAAAACAGGGGTGTCAAACTCACATCATCACAGCGGCATCACATGACATATTGGGATTCCCCCCTTCACTAAACCAGATGTGGGCATGGCCAGAGCATGACACATCTTGCCTGCAGGCCAGGAGTTTGACAGCCCTGCTCTAAAAGGATGCAAATGACCAGCTGTCTGCAAGGAATATAAATCCTTCCATTTCCCACCATCCTGTCGGAGCTGAAGAAGCTTCTTGGATGAGAAGTGAAATGTCTTCAAAGAAAAAACAAGAAAGTCCAGTTGCGAAAACCAGTAGGAAGGCTGGTTTGCCTTGGACTGGTTTCATCCTCTCTCCATCTCCGCCCAAGTCTACCGTAGTTCTGCTCCGGGCTTCACTGGATGCATTATTTGGCCGCTGCCGTTAGGACGTTTTCTAGGTTTTGTTGTTGCTTTTTTATACCGTGTATAAAAATCTGTTTATGTTTAGTATACTGAAGCAGAGTCCCTGCTCCTCGCCATCGCAATTCACACTGAAGTCAATTGGAATTCTCATTCACTCTGTATGGAAAAGGTAAAGGCCTCGTTTCACAATGTTCCAAAAGAATTCGCAATTAAATTGATACGAGAATGAAAGGTCTTGTCACACGGCTTTTATTTAAGACACTTAAGATAAGCCTTCTCCCAGTTTAGAGCTGGGAATAAATACTTGTATTGATTAATTGTACAAACTGGTTGTAAAAGTAGCATGCGTTAGTATGCACAACACATGCTTAACTCTAGCCCTTTGATTCATGATGTATTTACCCACTTTTCTGGATGTCAAGGACATATTGAACCAGAAATGAACAAAGGTATGTTTGCTAAACTGCTAAGCTAAAATGTACTTAGCTAAAGTTCAGTAAGTCATATGAAAACACCCCCAAGAACACCTTCCTCTATGAATAGAATGCTTATTACTTTGAATGGTAGGTAGATTTAGGCAATATGAAGCCCAGGACTGCAGATATTTACTAAGCGTGTTTGTGGTATTCTTTAGAGCTTGTATAGCATTAGGAAGGACTATATATTAATTTGAAAAAAATGAATTTTCCTTTTAACAATGGAGACACAACTTCCACCTTACATAATTTGTTTGGTTTGGGTTAAATAATGTGAACCTAGTCATGGTGGCTTGTAAACCGTGACCAACTATTTTTTAATAAACTTTGGTTAAACAAAGCAGAGTTTATAATATGTGAATTTAGTCACAGTATTTTCAAATATGGTCATTCAAACTTATGACTTTGTCCCATTGAGTTCAATGAATGTGCTCACAGTCCAGTGCTGTGGCTTGATGAGACCTTGTCATAATATTGGATTTTTTATTTAGTGAAGAAAAGCATTTTGCAGATCTTCGGATCATTTATCTTAAAACCAACATGTAGCTATAACGAATGCTATTCAGATATAGGTGTTGATATTAGAAGCTGTTCTAAATATATTCCCTAAAGTCCATTCAGGACCTTTTTAAACATTTTGTTTTCATTGTATATTGAAAAAGAGAAATCTCTCTCCGCCCTCGTTTACTAAACCAAATAAGTAATATATGTACATTCATAAAACGTTATATAATTACATCAAGAATAACTCAATCCCCTGCGTTATAGCGCTAGATCGCTTTCTCGCAAAGACGACGGGGTTTTAATTGATTACGTCATCAACGTGCGCCACAGAGTCGTGCGTGTGAGATACGTCCTGTAAGGGGAAGAGGCCGTCGTAATAGGTTTATTTTGAAGAAACCGCTTCGTTTGAACAGGTCTAGTCCGATTGTTTTTTGTCCCTTTCCGATATTTTTCCTCAATTCACATTTCCTTTTGACGCTCGGAGTAAAACCTGATAGATCAAGCCACGACCGGTAAGTCATGGGATGGGCTCATTTGCGTTGTTTCCAACACAGTACTTTAACGAGCTCTTTTGTATCATTTTCTTTTTAATTTTGCTCAACTGAAATTGTTTTATGGAGGAAAATTATGTAACCTCAATGTGCTGTTTTTTTTTTACAACAGAATATGGAAACTGAAGAAGATGCTCCCCCTCCAAAGCAGCAACCTATGATATACATCTGCGGGGGTAAGTAATGCCATAGCACACAGGGAATAAAGCTGTTAAAGGGTTGGGGAGGGGTTGTTAACAAGACTTTCTTGTTAAAAGTGTTATGTTTTTTTCCTATTGAGTCCTAATTTTTTTAAAGCATGAACCTTAACTGCTATAGATTTAAATAGAATGTATGTTAATTAAAAATCACTAGTTAATCTTCTGGAGTTTCCATGCTAGTGTCGTTTTTTCTGCATCTGAAGGAGGAGGATCGAAGCTAGATATTATAGCTACTATGGATTTGCTTCCTCCCTGTAATTATTTTGTGAAAAAGAATATGAGATGCCATTCATAATCTAGTATAACTTTTTTTACTAGGGAGAGAAGTTCTTGAAGTTTTAATCATAAATATCACTGAAGAGTAGTCAGAAAGTTGGTTAGCAAAATTTACTTGTTTCCAATAAAATCTGTGTTTTGTTTTGTGTGTCTTAATGCTTAGTTTCATTTCATTTTTAATTTTATCTCTTATTTTATCTCTTACTGCCATTTTCAGATTGCCACAAAGAAAATGAGATAAAAGCAAGAGATCCTATCAGATGCAGAGAGTGTGGTTACAGAATAATGTATAAGAAAAGAACAAAAAGATGTATCCTTATACTTGAGCATCTTGTGTTTTTATCTCTTCTAATATCTCTCTAATTCTATGATGTCATTTTATGCTTACACAGTGATTTGCCAACGAGTCTGTTTTATTTCATACCAGTAGTCCTCAACTTACGATCCCAATTGAGCCCAACATTTCTGTTGCTAAAAGGTGTTAAGTGAGTTTTGCCCCATTTTACGACTTTTCTTGCCACAGTTGTTAAATGAATCACTGCAGTTAGCAAGTTAGTAACACAGTTAAGTGAATCTGGCTTCCCCCTTGACTTTGCTTCACAGAAATTTATAAAAGATGATAACATAACCCTGGGACATTGCAACCGTCATAAATATGAGTCAGTTGCCAAGAGTCCAAATTTCGATTATGTAACCATGGGTTGCTGCAGTGGTCATGAATGTGAAAAACGATCATAAATAACTTTTTTCAATGCTGCTGTAACTTTGAACAGTCACTAAACAAACTGCTGTAGGTCGAGGATTACCTGTATATTACTTAGATCAGGAGTGTCAAACTCACGGCCCGCAGGCCAGATGTGTCACATGCTGGCCCAGTCCCCGCCCAGTTTAGCAAAGGGGGGGGGGAAATCCCGATACATCACATGACGCTGCCGTGACGACACAAGGTTGACAGATGAAGCATAAAATTGGGACAGTATTAAAAGCTCCTTGGGATCTATAAAATAGAATCCCACAGTTTACTATTACAGTATTAGATATGCAAATTTTGGGTCTGATTTAGAAGTACTTTAAAGCTGGTGTATCACAGCTTAAAGTATATAACACAATACTTTGTAACCTGTTTTCTAAAATTGTGTGACTAATGAAAGCCTCTGTCACACTTAATTGTGCCAGCATTTGCTGTCCCAATTTAATGTTTCTTTTCATAACATTCTTAAATCAATTTATCTTCAGGCTTCCAGCCACCTAAGAGAGGAGTACATTTAAAACAGTCTGGGTAGGGAGTTTTTACATGCAGCACACCCATTTTTCCTCATTACAATGCCTGAAAATTCTAATAGATGTTGACCTGGGCTTTTATTCATAATAATTGTAGATATCACACTTGTGAGATTCTGGTAGAAAATAGAAACAACAGATTAAAACAATAGATGCATACACAAAGGATCTCTACAATTGCTTTGTTCAAAAATACAATGGAATAAAAATATTTTAACTATTTTGCAGAATGCAAGGAAGTTTCTACATATACCTCCAGGGGAATCCTATTCCATAGCATTGGGCCACTGTCTCATCCAAGCCCTATGTAATGGAAATGGAAACTTTCAGAAACCCTTTTCAGATAGGTTGCATGGGCAAAATCAGTTTAATAGTTTTTATATCTGATTTAGAAAATCTTTGATTATTTGCCAGTTTTATCTATTAATGAAAAAGCAATAGGAAGGATTATAAGTAAAATAGAATGCATGGGTAAGCCTCCAGTTAGGAATAAGTTTGTGAACTATGAGAAAATATACATGTGACAGAAGATCAGCTAAGGGACAACTGTTCTTTTATTTATACATTGGAAATTATAAAATTATTTGTCTAATTTTTGCCATTTTTCATACATTCCAATCATTTCTTTAACTGTGTCATAGTGGTTGTATTTGATGCCCGATGAAGAAAACAGAAGATGCACCTAATTGATCTGAATTCATATCCATTCTGTGATTTTATTTAAGCAAATATTCCGATTTTGGTTCTTGCAATAAAATTTTATTCAAGCATTTTGTTGACTCTGTTTATAGAAGCAAAATTTGATTAGAGTTAAACCTACATGTTAGTGGGTAATTGTACTATCTAATGTAAATTGTACTATCTAATTAAAATTACCAAATTGTGTTGGTTTGGAATGAAATAGGGAAGATTTGGAGGAATGAAGTAGTTCAGGCTTGCATCGTAAAACAACGGTTTAATCTTCCAGCTTTAAGCTTACTAATAGATACCCAATCATTTACTTTTAGCTTTATCTCACTGATTAGTTACAAATATAACAATATATGCAGAAAACTCACTCCCTGCCCCTCAGTGTTCCAATGTTGGGGAAACCTATGCAAAGTACAGAAAAAGTAATATTTATCAGTTTAATATGTTTATGTGCCCTTTCTTGGAAAATGAGGGCTAAAATGACAAGGATTTTAAAGTGAGAACCCCTTCAGACATTTGGCTTGATTTTTATTTTTTAATTACAATATAACAGTCTCCTCCCTTATTTTTAACTTTATTGAAGCTTTAAATTTTTACATACTTCAGTTTCAGATGGACAATCAGTCTTACTGTTCTAAGGGAGGAGATGACAGAGAATATCTGTTGAAAAAAAATGGGTCTGATACTATATCATACTTTTCCAATAAGCAAATGGAAGAATTCTAAATCTAATTTTCCACCTGCTTTGCATTATATTTATATGAAACCTGGTTATCTTTCTTGGATCTAAGGACAACGAGATCCCTCCAAGCTATGTTTTGTTCCGCTGAACGACGTAATTTGCTGGTGGACCATTTTTTTTCTTGTGCCGTTCCTTTGCTAAGCTGCTTTGCGTGAAAGGAGAAACGGAATATTCAATCGATTCCTTCTGTGTGAGATAGGCCCTTCCAGTGGTTTTAAATGGGGGGAACAGGTTCTTTCCCACGCGGCGTCTGTCTCAGCGTCGCCATAGTGATCGCCCAACGACGCCACTCCCCCTCCACCTAAGGAAATGGGGGTTTCCACGCATGCTCCTCAGGTGCTGAATCGCACGCCTAGGGGGGAATCTGGCAGTCGTGCTGACTAAGCGGCGGCACTTCTGCAGGTGCGGGCGCGTGCGTTAATTGGGTACTGACGGCGGGTGGACGCTCCGCTCGCAGCATCCCTTGTGGGACGGGACTGTTGGGAAGCAGTGGAGTGGGGGGAGGCGCTCGGCTTTCATCGAAACAGGTAACCGTCCATGGAGCGAGAAAGGAGAAGGGGTGGGGTGCAGAGGAATTGGGGAGAGCGGGAAAGATTCGAGAAGGGGAGAAAATATCAGTGGGAACAATTAGAGGATGGCCGCGGAGGGGGGGTTTCCGAGAGCGCCGTAAACACGGGTTTCGTTTGGGAAGCAGTGGGGAAAGGCTGAGGGGCAATACCAGTCCATTCATTTCCATCCACCTTTTCTTCAGTGTCTTGGATCCTAGATATAAGTCGAAACAGATCCCAGCACCTCTTGATATTGTTGGGAGTGGTAATTGAGGCTTCATCTTGCCTTGGTTTAAAAAACCCTAGAGCACTGTTTTTCAAACTCAGCAACTTTGAGATGGGTGGACTTCAACTCCCAGAATTCTCCAGCCAGCATAATTCAGTAGAATGCTAGCTGGGGAATTCTGGGAGTTGAAGGTCACCCACCTTAAAGTTGCCAAATTTGAAAAGACACAGCTCTGGACAGATTCCTCCCGGTACCTATTTTAGTCTGGATCTCCCGGGAGAAGATTGATGCTCCTGTTATGCATAGGGTACCAAATCAATTTATTTTCTGAATTCACTCTCAAGTGTAGGAATTTTTTTGACAAAGGACCTTAGTGCAACTTTGACAAGTTAGATCAGCATTTCTTAATCTTTCGTTTACTCAGAACTTTCCCAATTTAAAAATGATGAAGGACCTCCAACAAACTTTTGCTTATATGGGTTATATTATCAATATCATATTAAAATTGACATTATTTTGATGGGATTTTAATATAGCATTTTCATAGGATTTAAATTCTAGCAAATAATTTCAATTTCACAGTCTTGATGAACCCCTAAATATCTTAGACCCACATTTTATGAAACAGTGGAGTAGGTTCACAGATATACTGAATCTGTGCAAAATCCCAGGAAGCCATATTTTTCAGTTTAGTACATAGCAACAGTTGCTATCATTTGAAAAAAAGGCTGCCGTATCATTTTTGACCTACAGAGGGCATTTACAAGAACTGCCTTCTTAACTAAATTTGTGCTTTGCTGCTGTTCTTTATACATTTCTCCTGTTTTCTTTGTGTGTCTTTAGAATTCAGTCACAAAATAAAATGGAGTAAATTATTGTATAGAAGAATGAATTCCAGCAAGATCCATGAAATCTGAATTTTAAAATTGGTTGATTCCAAAGAGGAGATGTCACTGGTTTTCAATTCATTCTTTTTTGTATCATTTGTAACGAAACAATTTAACTGCTTTTTGAGTGAAGGGTATATCTTGTGCCAGTGCATATCTGTACTTTAACATCTGTCATAATGTAGTTCCAAAGAAAACCAAAAATAATTTCCAAGATAACCATTTACGAAATTTAAATTTTTTGTAGCAGAAAATACTTATTTACAGAGGAATAGGCATGTTTGCCTGATATGGCAAAACTACTGTAAAATGGTGTTTTGTTACAAAATATATAAGACTATATACAAAGATGTATTCTAGGAATTAGTACTCCTTTGATTTATATCAGCTGCATAGGCGAAGAAAAAAGACTCCTCACTATACTACTTTACTCAATGCAATTAAAATTAGAAACATGTACACTGATGGTAATACATTCAACATAATGTATTTGTTATATAAGAATTCCACACACTTTTTGCCTCTTCATTTTTTTTAAATAATAAAGGCCTAAAACATATAGGCAATTTATTTCTTATGCACCATTAAACCTGAGTAATTATCTTATGGGTAAAAATCTCTGCAAGTATTTTTTCTTTGGGCAAAGGGAAAAGTTTTTTTCTTCGGGCAAAGGGAAAAGCATGAATAACTTACATTCAGTCAAAGACAAAATTCCAAAGAACAACTGGATCTTTTTACACTCTACGTTTTGCAGAATTATAAAATTAAAATAAGCTATATAGCTCCTAAAATTCATTGTAACAGCTACTCTACTTGTCTGTAAATAGCAAAAATGAATTTATGAGGCTGGTTTTTATTTTCAGTTTTTTCTTTGCTAACATCTCTTGGGCTTAGTTTAAGGCAGAATAGTATTAAAATAATTGTTTGATAAAATTATTAAATATCTCTCATTATATAAGTTGAAATCTGTACAGCATGTATAATATGATCTAAAAAAGGTGTGCTATTGCCAGTAGAACAGATTTCTTTTCTGACCATTCATAAATCTACTCAAGAAGAGTGACCCTTCGGATCAAATTTAGGAGATTCAGGAAAACCCTGTAATATCAGCAATAGTCTAATTGTCTATTTTTTAATAAAATCCAACATGCTATGTTTAGCTCTATCAGAGTCAGATTATTATCATCAATCTTTTATTATATATTACCTTAATAGAGAACAGCATATCCTGATTTAATTCTGGATTATTGGAAATACTGAGGCACGTTGGTGACAAATAATTTATCATTCTACTTGGTTTTGGATTATTATTATTTTGTTAATTCCTTCCCAGCTATGGTTCCATGCGAGTGACTTCAAATAAAAGGGTCCATGAGGAAAATCTGAAAATTTTTTGTCTTGTGTCACTGTGTTCTCTTTTCCTGGTCATTATTTTATTTAAATTTTGTTTTAATTAAAAATAAATGAGAAAACATACTATGAAACAAAAGAAACTAAAATCGGCATTTCTCTTTATTACAGTATCATTAAGAGACACATAGGCTTCCTTGAAAATATTTGAATCAAATATGCAGTTTTGCTTGGCAGTGTGCCCAGAACAAAAGCTGGGAATAACTTGGAGTAGTAGAAAATATATAGAGTGGATTATGGAGCAGTCTCACCTGTTTTCCTTGACTGGTAAATGGTTATTTATGATTAATCACATCTATATAGCAGCATTTTTGTGAGATCATCAAGAGCATGGTCTCAAATTTAGATGAAATACTGGATGCCAACGGTTATATACAGGTGTTGTAAGTTGATCCAAATCCAAATTAAGGTTGAGACTGACATCTTTCTTCTAAATTTGAAAATAGTTTCAAAAAAACCTGACCAGGTTTATATTTTATTTTATAACTTGGGCAATTTCATACATAATTTTGAGAAAATATATTGGAAATAATTAAATTCTACCTTTGTAGCTATAAGTGCTGGTCAAATGTCATCCTGGTTGGGCCATGAATCAACAAAAACATATCAAATTCCTATTGACCATCTGGACTACAAATTCATTGAAAAATGCACTGATGTTAAGTATTTAGAAAAGATTCTCAAGATATTAAGGTAAGTATTTAAAGGATGTTTATTTTTTATTATAGTAAAAATAGATGAATAAAATGAACTGATGGTCCTTAAAATGAACACTTTACCTTTAAGAAGGCCATCATTTATTTTTTGCAGTTTATATAAATACATATAACGATGTAACAATTTATAATTAAAAATGTATGTACCATTAAAATGATAGATTTTTAAAAATTTCTTGCTAAACTCATTTGTGGTAGTAAGAATATTAAGATTTTTACAAGTCTTATTTTTATGTAGTGTAAGTGGAAGCTCTGTCTGATTAAGTTAAAAAAGTAAAGGAAAATGTATAAAACAACTATAGCAAAAGTAATTGGCAATATGTATTAATTAAATAATAATTTACACTAGATAGGTTTGTGTGTGTTAAGAGTGGTGATGTTACAGAAACTCCCCAAATTGAGGATTTTTATTCATGATTGGGAGGAAAGGATAAATATGTCATGCTGTTATTGGTATTTATTCTTTAATTATTGGAATGTGTTCAGTTATCTAATATCCTATTTATCTTAAGGTCGGGTGAAGAGGGTTTTTTCCCTCAACTTACTTCATTTTGTGAAAACCGCATTGAGTCTTTGGCTCCAAATAGCAGAGTTCTTCGAAAAGAAAAACCTGTAGCCAATGCGTCTGATTTTACTACTGAAGAATGGAAAAAAATAAATGAAGACTTGACGGTAATTCATAATTTCAATCTGTAATGTGAAAATTTTAATTTAGGGTTTCATCTAGTCCCCTGTTCAATCCCCACCCCACACCTTGTTCTCCTCAGCTGGCCACCTTCAGCAGACTAAATTCAGTGAATTACAAAACTTTTAATTACAAAACTTTTAGTGAATTACAAAACTTTTAGTGAATTACTTAGTGAATTACAAAACTTTTAATAATTATTGGTGTTAAATTTTAAGATTATTGGTCAAACAAAATACTTTGTCTGAGATCCTGCTTCTAATGAGAGATAGGTATATTACATTGCAAATTCTATATTAGCCGGGGGTTATTAGAATTGTAGTCTAGAATAGTTTAAAAGTGTATAGAGAATATCATGTCTATACACACAAGCACCGTATTGACTTGGTTTATGTTATTTTCTCTCTTGCTGAAACTGCAATAAAAATATTACTACGGTAATGCATCTATAAAAATGTATTGTTAACTAGAGTTTTTAGGCTGCAAATCTTAAATATAGCAAGTCAAAGTTATCCATTTGTTTTAGAGCTGGATTACAGAAATAAAAGAAGATGAGTACAGAACGCGATATGCTACAACTGAAGTTTTCAAGGAAAATGTGGAAAATTTACCACCAATTCGTAGTTCAAAGAACCACCTTTCCCTGAGTCAGGTTATGCAATATTCATATGTGAATTTTATATTGTATGGGGCGAAGGGGAGACAGAGTAAAAGTGCCATTCTTCATTAGAATATGTGATATACTTCTAATTTTTTAAAAAATAAGCTCTTAAATTTCATGTCTAAATTTGATACATGTGTATTAAGTTGTAGTGTTAAAACAAATTCATTGATTTCCCAGAATTGTATCTTGAAACAATTGTTGAACATATTTGCTTATTCATGTTAGATTTATATTCTGCCTTTCCTTTACGAGCTCAAGGCAACATACATGGCACTGGATCCTTTCCCTTTTTTTCCTTATCCATTAAGAGTTAACTAAGTTATTCAGTAAGATTTCCGAAGAGTATGAACTTGAATCAGTATCCACCCTGTGTTCAACAAGTACACTAAACACTAAAGAAACTTAATTTGGACCAACAATTATTGACTGATGTAAGCTAGCATGGCCATGTGGTAGGAGAGTTGACCTCAAGTTGAACATATGTGTTGAACAATAGTAAAAAAATTAAAATTATTTTTATAATGTCTGTTACAGAATAAAACTGTAAAAACAGAGAAAAAGAAGAAAAATATACCAAGAGACTACAAAGAGTGGGATAAGTATGTTGGATACCTTCTACTCATTATTTGGTATGGAAAGATGCTTTTATTCATCTGGATATAATTGTAAACAAAATGTCCTTAAGGCCCAGATTCAATCCCTGATGTTGCTGGTATAAGAGTTTCTAATATCTGCATTGGGAAAGATAGCTGCCAAGGATTGTGAGGGAACATTGCTTTAATTGATCGGCAACATGGGTTGTGATAGATCACTGCTTTCAAATAAAGGATGTTGTTTTGCGCTTAAATCATATTGTAATGAAAACTTATTGTAATCGAAACATACCGGTATACTAAATCATTTTGAATTTAAGGTTTGATATTGAAAAAGAATGTTCCAAAATTGAGGAGCAGGAAAACAACTATTCTAAACCCAGCATTAACAATAGCATAAAATTACCAAAAGCAGAGATAGACACAACAGGTAAGTAATCTCTAAGGAATGTATAATTTGTTGTTAAAGTGTACGAGGTCTAATATTGTAAGAGCAGTACTTGTTTCAGAAATAAATGATGCTCTGAAACCTTATAATATTTTTGGAAACTTTGGAAATTTTTTATCTTAGTGGCATCTGTACATATTCTCTGTACATTCTCAAAAACAGCTTCCTACCACTTTATTATGCTTTGTCTCTGAAGATATAGCTTTGACCTCTGTAAAACAAATAAACAAAAAGAAAATATTTTTCTGATTGTATATCTTTACTACTAAAGTAATTAAACTATTAGTACAAGCCAGGTATTTTGAAAATGAAATTAAAAAAAATTTCCTTACCATGTAGCAACTTATATAAAAAAATAAAATGTTACAAAGAACAACATCAAACCTTGACATTTCCATCCAGGCAGAATTGACTGGCTCAAACCTTCTTATGTACTAAATGAGCTCATAGGCTTCTAATCTGCAGTTGTTTATTGGTTAACACTGTTCTCTAATGTCTCAGGCACAAATATGTTTCACATTTGCTACTTGAGAACCTTTAAACTGGAGATTCTGAGAATTAAACCTATGATTCCCCACCTCCAATGCAAAATCTATATAAAATCTATAGGGTTATTGAAATGTAGGATTACTGCTTGCCAGTTCAGTGCACTTTTTATAAGATACCCATAGCTATGAAAGTTAAAATACTTGTATATATGTGTTTTTGCCTGCAAATGTTATTCCTTTCATTTATAATAAGAATTATTCTAGGGATGACTACAAAAGAAAAGACATTTGCTGCTCATCGTGAAAAAGAAAAAGGTAACGAAGCATTTGTCACAGGTGACTATAAAGAAGCAATTGCCTACTACAGTCGGTAAGTTACTGCTCTTTGAATTTCCTTTCTGATTTATTAAAATAATTTTACTTAGTCTTTGAACAAAGTAGGAACCTTAATTTGCTTTAAAAATAATCAGTTTCACAGATGAGAGTTCTTATGTTCCATAAAGGATATCTATCAAATTAGTATTCTGAAACTCTGTAAAAGTTTTAGGACTGAGAAAAGGCTACAGACATCACAATATATAGAATCACTGTAAAGATTAAGGGGAGATTTGGGAATTGTTTCAGTAAAGGGCAGTATTTTTTTTCCTAAGTGCCAAGTGCAAAAATAGGCAGCAACAGCTTTCCTCTCCAACTTGAAGTTGGACACAACAATGGGAAATCTCTCTGCAATATCTTATATGATGAAGCTTGGTCAAATTTATATATATAAAAGAGAAGTCCGGGGAGAGAAGTATGTTTGTTTGTGCTCTATACAAAATTACAGTTCTCCACCAATCTTCCCCAAACTTGGTAGATAGGTATCTTCCGTAGGCAGATGGTCACTGTCTGGGTCAGCAATCCCTACACAATCACAACCCCCCCCCCAAAAGGTGGCAAACTGCACA
>JANHJO010009920.1:0-11913 GCA_032468235.1 Pseudoxyrhopus heterurus
GAGCTGGTGGGATTCGATCAGCCAAACTGCTGATCTGCAGTACTCTGTTCTAACCACTTGAGCCACCAAGCTCCTTATAACAATAAGAACAACTTCATAATAACAGTAATGAACAACTTACATCTTATGATGATACAGTTAACACCGTGTAATAACATCTGCCCATCCCAGCTTCTTGGGAAGGACATGACAGATGGACAAAACCCCCAATTCCACATCTGGCTGACAAACCATAAAGAGTCCCATTGATCTTTGGGAGGGGGGGTCAAGACTGACCATTTTGGGGAACCCTAAATTAGACCAAGCACCTTACTGAATTTCCATTTGTGATCTGTGTTTTCTCATTGGCATCCAATATTGCAACACAAAATAGGATGCCAGATTACTTATTATTTTATTTTATTTTATTCATCATATCTCACAAACAAGTGATTCCGGACAGTCTACAACAAAGTATAATACTCCTTGGGATTCTTCTCCTGAAAAATAGATATTCTGAAAACAGTCTGGGATTAAAGAAACCCAGGAGGCTTTGATATCTCTCGAGAAATAACCTTGCTATTAGTTTAGCTGCTATTACTTTGTTTTTGCTGCTCCTGGTAAGAAGCAGTGCAGCACGTAGCAAGCAGCCTTAATGCTTGTAGGGCCTTTTCTGCCTTCCCAGAACAGCCAAGAGATCCGTCTGGGTGTGAAGGCAATAATTAGTCAGCTCAGCCTGCGCTGAGCCTGGAGCAGCCTTCCAACTTTGTAATAATGTGCTATACCGCACAGGGGCAAGTCCAGCCAGCTGATTTTGCTAGCATCTTTTACAAGCCGGAGGAGCAAAAGTCTCATCTTCATGATTACCCAAGGAGGCAAAAATGAGAGTGAACATGTGGAGGGAATAGAGAACAGCCTTGGAAGACAGTGGGAAGAGCCATTACTGAGGCAACAATTAGCCAAGGGTGGCTTAAGCTGATCCTAAGAAATGCCTTCAGGCAGGCTTCTCCCTCATAGACACAAAGCGAGGAAGGAGGGAAACCCATCCAGTCTTGCAAGATTCTATTACTCTATCTTTACAATAAAATAAGTAGTTTTAGATTTAGATGGCATTGTTTTCTTAGCCTGATCCATCTTATAAGATAGACAGTTTGGATGAGGTGGTGAGGGCTATACCATTTATGTTAGACTAGCTGATTACCTGGCCTTGCTCAGGATTTTTTTTTAATTTAGCAGCCGGAGACGCTGCTGCTCAAGAAAGCTCTGGGCGCGATTAGAGGAAGGAGTTGCTCCGATGCTTGCACCGCTGGCTGCGAAAGTTGACTATGGCCACAGCAGGTGATTGCCTCTAATCGCGCCCAGAGCTTTCTTGAGCGGCAGCGTGTCTGGGTGTTAAATTAAAAGTGCTGTCAAGCAACGGCCGCCTTTCTTCACCGAAAGCCAGGGCTGCTTGACAGCACTTTGAGTTTAGCGGCCGGAGACGCTGCCGCTCAAGCGTTGGAGCAGCTCCTTCCTTGTGGCCAGAGCGGATGATTGTCTCTAATTGCGCCCAGAGCTTTCTTGAGCGGCAGCATCTCCGGCCGTTAAATTCAAAGTGCTGTCAAGCGACGGCTGCCTTTCTTCAGCAAAAGCCAGGGCCGCTTGACAGGTGGCCGGCGGTTGACAGCTCAGGTGGCGTGGCAGCATTGAAGAAACGGCCGCGCCACCTGAGCTCTGGAAACTGCAGTCCGAAAGTACTCCTGACAGAAAAGCGTGCCTCCGTTGGAAAACCATTTTAAAAAAACGGTTGGGGAAAAGGAGGCTGTGCTACGTGTGCAGAGTAGAGCTTTGTCTGTCATTTTTTGCTCTGTCAGTGGGGGTGTCCCCTTTGTGTCCCTATTGGGTTTCGTGACCCCTACAGTGCTGATCTCGCAACCCCAAAGTATGTATATGCCAAATTTCGGGGAGATAGGTGCAGGGGTATGACTTGGAATCAAGCACATACAAACCCACACTTCTCTTTTATAGATATAGATATGATCAAGTGATAAATACATAGGGGGGGGAAAACCTTTATTCTGTCAAAAGTTTTCCAGTGTGGCTCAGGCTTTTAATCACTCACCACTTCCGGAATAACTTCAAAGAAGAATATTTCCAGTTTATAATCTGACTTTGCAATTGTTATGCCACAACTGCTTTAAGTATGGTAGTATTTTCTAGCTGGTTTTCCTACATTCTTTTGAAAAACGTAAGTATCAAGACTTGACATTAGAAGTGGCTCTTGAATTCTCAGAAAAATCAAATTACTTCATTAAAGAGCTAATGCCAATATACTAGTTGCTGATATCATGCAGTTAGAAGGGAGAATATGAGAAATTGATATTCTCCATAATAATTTTAAGTCAGGACTGCAGGCACAAGTTTGATCATTTTCTTGTAATCTTTTACTCCCTCATCGCTTCTGGAATCACCTCAAAGAATGTTTCTGGTTTGCAATGCATGGTTACCAAATGAAAGGATAATTCCAAGCAGCCACACATTTTAAATGGATTCTAAGCCTATGCTCTTGTGAATAATAATATCAACCTAAAATATTTGTGAGCAGTAAAATTGTATTTTGAATGGTAAATTTTTCTACTTTGCATGTTAGCTTCAATCCACTCGATATGAATTACTTACATATAGAAAATAAGTGCATTATTTCCTCCATATCATGTTGGGAGTATGAAAAAATGCCTGAGAAACAGCTTTGAGTCCAGAAAGGCTCCTTGCAGTGTTAAGAACTTTATTTACAATGTTTTCTAATAAATTATTAGGAAAGCTGATGAACTAAAGATGGGCTGAAGCATATTAACAAGTACATCTTTCTAGTCAACACTCACAGATACCATGCTGAATTTTTAAATATTATAATTTGCAAAAAACAGAAAGCAACAAATGTCTTTGCAAACTTGAAGAGCTCTATTTGGATGGCAGCAAGGGAAACAAGGAAAACTATAGTTTCTATATTGCAATTAATGGATGACAGTATGCTAATAAGTCTGATTAACTAAGCAGGTGATTCATGCAATAATCCTTCTTGAAAGAAAGTGCCCATTTTGAGATGCTAAATGAGAGCATAAATGCAGTCAGGCATAGGAGCCTTAAAGATAGACAGTGTGCAGACCTGCTTGTTAATGTAATCAGAGAAATTAATTCTTTGGGGTGAGAGGGGTTCATTTTTCATATTGTGTAAGACTAAGGTTCAAAATTCAAAGACATACAGTTATATTTCTGTCAAATCAAAATATATGTAATGATTTAGCAGAGCAGAGTGATGTTCCTAATGTTAATCACTTGTCAGGAGGATAAGGATTCATAATGAACAAATTCTTTGCTTCAGCTAAAATGGCTCATGCCAGCTCTTAATTGTGGCCTCCTTACAAAAACATCAAAATCTGTTAGAAAAATAAAACTGACTGTTCTGTGATTGAAATAATTTCTCAAGGGATAGAAAGAAGGAAAGGAAGCAAATTCGTAAGATGAGCACTGTAAAAGATCTTCAGTTGGAAAGGAAATTTTCTTGTACAGGCAATGATTGAAATGATCTTTTAAGACCTTTAAGGCTCTATATATGACACACGGCCTATATGGTACCTGCCCACCCACTGAGTTGGATATAGTGGGCATGCTCCAGGTCCCGTCATAGCCATTTAATAGCATCTAGGAAGTGTGCCTTTTCCATAGTAGCCCTCACCTGTGGAACACCTTTCCCTCTCAGATTTAGCAGACCCGCCATTTTTTTTAGCCTTCCAGAATGCTGGCTGCTTCCCCCAAGGATGAGATAACGTGAGATAATCTTGGGAAACTCCCAGCCAGGCAGGAGTGGGGATCAAGCAAGGAGTTAGCCTTGAATCTTTGCACAACCGCAAGAGATCTAGGACTCTCTCTCTCACACATACACACACACATATACACACACCAAGTTTAATGGAATTTTGTTTGTTCCCAAGTCTGGGGAAATTGTTGTACTGAGATAGAATACAATAAAGTAGTCAACTTGAACCTTTTCACATGTGGATCCGATTGCTTAAGCCTGACAGAAGATTGTGGATGGTTCTCTTGGATGCATCCAAGTAAGATGGCTGAAGCACAGTTTTTGTTTCTTTGTTATTGTTGCTATGATCCATTCAGAATTCTATTCTTAAAATGAGCAGCCATACAAAATTTAAATAAATAAACAAATGTCTGTAGAGGCTCTCCATGCAATTCCGCATTCTTAGAATTGCATGGAGAACCTTTATAGAGGAGGAGTTTTCATTTGTAGGAAATGAAAACAAAGGAATTTGTTCCTATTCTGTCTGCCCACATGTAAAAAGTATGTATGTTGCTTATGTCTGAAGAAGAGCTAAGCAGAGCTTACAAGAAAGCCATTATTACCCCTCACTCCAAAATTCAGTACATAATACCCCCTATGTCCCATGGATTGGATCAAAGATAAAAGGAGGGCCTTGCAGAGCTGCCATTTATCATTTTAATTAAAAATTTCTAACCTTTCAAGCAAGATAACATTGTCTTCAATACTTAATTGACAGCAAGCTCAGCCTACAGGAGATTTGAGTTTCAACTGGTAACCAAAGACTACTTAACTAGTCATAAAAAAGCCTTAACTGATCATAAAAAGCCTTCTAGTGCAAGTAATGTAGTTGTTAGTTAGAGTGCTTAGCCAACGTCCTTGGCCCAAGAGTTCTTCAAACTCCTCCATGATCCATCCCATTCATCAATGCATCCCACATTGCTAATTTGGATGTTTACCAATTCTTCTGGTTATTTTCTTAGCAAACTACTATAAAACTCCCTGCAGTTAAGTCTGATCACTTGGTTTATTACACTAGCAATAACTGGAATACATGAGGTGACTCAGTCATTAGGGTTTATTCCACTGTCCTTGTGGAAGGTACAATGGCAAGATTATAAAACTCTAATAAAAATCCACTGCCCTTGTTTGATTCCCAGAATGAAGACTAATTCATCAGAGTTGGGCTGAAAGATATGCAAACAAATCAGCAATACCAGTGCTATTTAGTGAGCTGTGTGGTTGTTGGCATTCATGAGGACAATTCCTGTACTGAAAGTTGAATGAGGTATCTCTAAACTTATACATTGCCCTATTTCACTTGTTTACCAAATTCTGGAAAATGTTCTGGAAATGCGCAGCCTTATCTGACTTCAATCCCTGCTTGAACTTCTAAAAGTCTCAATAATCACCATTTGGGCTGGGAATTGTGAATACCGACGACTACATATCTAGGAAGTATCATGAAAGATTAGCCTAATATTGTAGGACAAATATACTACTTTTTCACTGGACTTCTAATCTCTTCAGGTGTATTTTTTCCTACTATTTTAGTTGTGAGTTTAATTAGTTGGAATCATCAATGCTGTGAGGATAATATTAATTCATTAAATATAAGGAACTAAGATCATTAACTGATCTTAGTTTCATTGGGTTGAGATATGAATACTCTACAGTCTATACTCTTATTGCTGCCTAATGCTTGATTATTTGGTACATCTGAATCTCATCTGCCAATATAGTTGAAAGTCTTTGCAGTAGTAGTAGATGTATAAGTTGCCTCTGAGGATACTAAAAACATTTGTCCTACATTGGCACTGTTCCATTTGTGTAATGGAGCTGCTAACTTAGACCCATTTATTACAGGATGATGGTTTTGCTAAGCCAGTGTAGATTCACTCCATCAGCTTAAATAACTTGTCTTCTAATGTTAATTGATTTGTCTAGCCTACTAAGGACAATAATGGCATCCTTCAATTGGTGTAGCTTAATTACAGTTTGAATCGGAAAGAAATTATCCTCCCATCTCCACTTGTTGGTTAAATATGGACTTTCCTCTTGATAGTGGCCTTTAGGATGTACTATGGAGTAGTCCAAAGTCTACCAACTGTACAAAGACAGAAAATGTGTCCCCAAACTGTCAGATGCTAAGCAGAGTTCCTTATAGTTAGACCAAACATCAAAGGAGCAAAAAGATGGCTAGTTCTGGCAATGAACATCTGCAGAATAAACCCCAAAACAAAACAAACCTTGGGCTAATTACATTTCCCCCAATGGCGTTAAACTTGTGTCTCATTGGTAAAGGCATTAGTTGTGATTCCATCTCTGCCATTCAGACAGAAGCAGAATAGGACTGTGCTGTTAGATAATGTGTGAAAGAACCATATGGATACACATAATCATCCTGCAGGAATTCTGTGAGAATTGCAAAAAGTATTAACAATCAAAGTTTAATATGTCATTTAATATAAATTCAGTCTGATAAAGAGTTAAATCATCTTATTGAACCCTTATTAGGCTGAATTTATAATAAATTAGAAAAATTAGAGTATTAAAACTGAAAGAAGAAATTATGTACTTAAGGCTAGGTTTTAATACGTTTTCCTTTTGACATTTTTATCAGAATGATTTTTATAGATGGAAGGATACTGGTGTAATTTTGCATTTTAAGGTAATCTCTGTAACTGGTTTTGATGTCTTACTCAGCTTTGTATCAGTAGTACTAGTTCTGTAATAATTTGCATGAAAACAAATATGAGGATGAGGAAGCATTTTCCCTTGTGTGCAATTCCCACAAAACATTTACATTCTTCTAATTTATTGGTTTACTGCACCACTTAGTGCATTCTGGAGATGTGTAGAATGCCCTTACTTTTGGAATATGCAGACAAATTTCTCCCTTTTTGCACTAAGTCATTCACTGTCTCCTTGAAGTCATCACATTCTTTTCTCATTTTTCCTGTCTTTGCTTTGTATGTTGCAGAGAGCTTCTTGGCAGTAAGGATGAACTTTTCTATCAAACAAAGAAGAAGAAATTCAGACAGCCATCAGTAAGGAGAATAAAAATGGGATGAGGGAACAATTGTCCAATAAACTAAACAGGATTGGATGGAGTTATTATTAATATGTTACAATACAATTAGATCCTCTTCCACATAAGGATATTCAACAGAAGAGAGAAGAGAACCTAGTAAATACCTTGTAGTTATTAGGATAGGCAAAGGAGAGAATACAGCTAAAATAACACTCTCTTCCAACAAAGAATAATATTTTAATTCCCTTGTTTTTTCCTCCTCCCTTCTCCCCAATATTATGGAGTTATTTATAAAATTTAAGGATTTGGAGCTACGTCAAGAGTTTTCCAGGAAAACATTCCTGTTACTATTCCTTTCAAGGTTTCCAAGTGGTATGTTTGAATCTGGACATGTAAAATCTCTTCACTTCCTTGCTAAATACTCAGACACCATTATCAGGATGGAGACTGTTAACTTCTGCTTAACCTTATTTATTACCCTTTGCTAATGTTTGAGATTGTGTATAGAATACTTCGGTGAGAAAAAATATCACAGCATGCATTTTATGTAAATAAATTAAAACTATCAGGAATAGTACCCTTCTCTGTAAAGCTTGCTTTGCTTGGAATTACACTAATGCAACCTTATGGTAGAAGCAGCCAGTACAATCATCTTTTTCAATCAGTAACGAAAGGCAAAGATGTCATCTCAACATTCTGTTTCTGTGTATTTATTCCTGGCCATTTCTTTCTTTTTTGGTATTATGCAATTACAGCTAGTCCTTGACTTATGAACACTCGTTTAGCGATCATTCAGTTACAAAAGCACTGAAAAAAGTGGGTCCTTGCACTTATGACTGATGCAGTATTCCTATTGTCCTATGATAAAAATTAAAGTGCTTGGCAACTGGCATGTATTTCCAATGATTACAGCATCCCAGGGTCACATGATCACCATTTGCAACCTTTTCAGCTGGCTTCCGACAAGCAATGGGAGGAGCCAGCTTTGCTTATCAACCTCATGATTCACTGAAAAACTGCAGTGATTTGCTTAACAACCGTGGCAAAAAAAGGTGGTTAAATTTGGCATGATCCACTTAATTGCCTCATTTAGCAATGGAAGTTCTATTCCCATACAACTTGTATTTTTCTTGTTGACTCAGGATATTTGTGGTTCTTTTCTTAGGGTTTGCCAGACCTTCTATTCATATTACCTTTTTAAAAAAGGAAAAGGAGAAGTAGCATGCTACAAAGCAAAGCACTAGCTTTTACTACTGTGTTTATTATAAGAATGCTCACTTGGGCCTTGAGTGGTTGCAGAGTGTGCTTTATTAGAAATACCACCTCCCCGCCCCCATGGCTTTCCAGAAAAAAAAAGCAAAGCTAATAAGGATTGATTGAGAGTATTCAAGGATGGAAGGTTCATGGAATATTAGGGAAATAAACTCACCAGTTTGCTTCTGGTAGCTCTGTGACTTGTGTCCATCACCGTATCTCTTTTATGAAAAGCCATCCTTCAGCGTGGCAACCAATTGTTGAGAGCCTCAACAATGTGAGCACTCAACATCAAAATATACTTATTGATTTAAAAAAAAATTACCCATCCTTGCTTTACAAATCTGGATTCAGCAACAGCATAAGAACAACACATCTAAAAGGTACAGAAGTATTACCCTGTTTTAACGTAATCAGCTTAAATACTGATGGTTTATATAAGCATGATAGACTGGCCATAAAATATTTTAAAAATACTATTTTCTCCTACTATATTATACAGGTTCCAGTAATGTAATATTCAGAAACTTCAGACAATATTATACCTTTATAAAGCAGACATAAATAATCAAGTAATAAGGCATACGGCTTGAGTGCTTTTTAAGTAGAAAAATGTGATACAACGTATTTCAATAGATAAATGAATTTGCACATTGCCTTATATAAATTACAGCTTACATACTGACTAGTGGGGTTACAAAATTTCATTTTAACATTAAGTGATATTAAAGTATGAATGCTAAAGCTAAATAATGTATATATTGCACAGTTCTTCAGAAGTATAATACATTATTGTACCGAGAAAAAAATATTGGAAGATTTTTGCTTAGCCATTTTAATAATCCATACCTTTAACATTTCAGACAACTTAGGTTTGGAGGAAAGTCAATTCTACTAAACAGGGCTGATGCTAGTTGAAGTCTTGAATATTCATATTTTTTGTGAAGGCAGTTGTAAAATAAATATCACTAAATATTGACACTGAATCTTGTTCTCAATTAGAAGATATTCCTTGACTTCAATCCAGCGATCATATCGATAGGCATCTACTGAAGGATGCTGTTTCTCACACGAGAAAATCTTTACCAAACAAAATATTGGCAGTGTCAAAAGTTGCATTGCAAATTGATGAAATGAGAAGAACAGTTCCAGGAAGAACAAAGGCTAAAAACTTACATACATCAGAAGAGATCCCAATTCAGGTTCAATTCTCGTTTTCCACCGCCCACATTTTCCCCTTTAAACCAAGAATTCCAGGGTTCACCATATGAAAATAATCTGGTTTTGGTTATAATTTGTTTTGAAAGTATAGTTTTCTTGATGAAGCTCTTAGAAATCCTTTCCATCCACTGACACATGATGCAATTCAACACAATAGAAAAGTCAGGCTATTGTAGTGGTATCAGCTATATAGTCCAAATTCCACGATCTATTTCACAACCATTCTTAATTTTTCCTACTTTGAGCCTTCACCCCAAATTGTGGGAACACTGCTGCACCTATTTTGCAATTCACATCGATATTTCTGCCACTACTGAAATTCGGTGTTTAGCATTTGTGATCATTACCTATTGAATATGGCAATGAATCCATCTCCATCACCTGTAGATTCTCATTTAATCCAGTAGTCCTGATAACAAAGTTAAAACACACTTTTTCTTCTATATTCTGTTTTGCTGAATTGCTCTTAATGAAAAATATGCAGTGTCAAATTTCCATTGTTTGGCTATTGTTTGCTACAATGCTTTTTTGTAAGGGTTTCTTTTCTTAAAAATGCCCTTTCTAAAACATAACTCATACAGTACTAATATGTTCCAGGGTGGATAAAAACATAAAGATGCCCCTTGCCTCCCGAGTGTTTCAGTATATGATTCAGACATGTTTCAGAGCGATCAGCCGCTTTTACTGCAGATGCAAAAGAAGCTTTTCTATGTATTCATGAAAATCAGAAGTCCTTCAGAACCTAAGAATACTTCTAGATCAGCTTCCAATTAAACCATGTGTCTTTCTTCCACCTTACATAGTAATGAACTCTTTATTGCCTGTTTCTCTGCAAGAATATTTGCACAGTGTTTGATCTCCGACTCTCTTCATATTTTACTTCAGCCCTCATATGTGGGGAAAGAAAAATAAAACCAAAACTGTTCATGCAACCATTCATCTAGGGAAAGCCTAGACAAAGAATTAAGCAACTGCCTAGAAAAGGTTAATAGGTGGGTTATGAGTTTCAGGGAAGAGAACATTTCAGAGTGCATTCTTCCTATGAGAATGCTTTAACCCTTTTGGACTGTGCCAAGAAACTGCTTTTCAGCAAGCATATTACAAGGCAATCAAGAAGATGCAGTTAATAGAGTTCCATTAGTGAAATTAATGACAAGAGAGAGGTTAGTAACAACAGGCCACGAAAGAATATGAGAAGATACAGGCCACTTACTGAGGTTTCTTCTCTTGTAATTGTCATAAGGAAAAGGCTTATTGGTGAATGTGCCTGAATGGATTACTAGAAAATATTCTGAAATTATCACAGCAGATGGCAGCATCTATTTGATCTAGGAGTCAGGCTTAGTTCACACTGGGATAGGAGACCTGAATTCCCAAGGTGATAGACTAGACTGAAGTTGAAAAACATTCTGAAGGGAAGCAGTGGCAAATCACTTCTACACCAATGCCAAAAACACAGAGTTGAGATTGACTCGAGGACTATATTCTTTCAGCGACCACCTTGTATCTTTTCAGCAAGTTATGCAGTAAAATTTTATCAAAGCAGATTTATTAAGAAAATGTCCTAAGATATTGCTCTAGGCAAAGCCATGAAAACATTTAAGGTTTAAAAACAAAACACTAATCTACAAATTGAGTTACTTATACAAGCATGAGTCTGATAATATTTCTCACTAATCCTGATTTTTGGCCACCCTACAGAAACATTGTTCTCCTTCTACAATATTTTTATGACCATCTATGTACATATTTCATAAAAGTTTGTTTTCTTGGCTATGTTTTTTCATATGTGGGGTATATGCCTGGTCCTAGGGGAACACATGTTTCCAGTCATCCTAAACTTATGTTAGCTATAACATCTGAACAAACTTCAGTTTCCAAAAGCTGCAAACTTGCATGTATCAGTGTTGTTGATTCCTAGGCCACTCTTGTTCCTCTGATGTGATGTGCCTACTATTGGTAGAGCTCAGCTGCTGGAATAACGTAAGAATTTTGCTCTATCAGCTCCACAACTCAGCTCATCCACCATTCTGTCCCACAATGGCCACTCTTGTATTTCAGTGCTACACAAACATGGTCAGGAAGATGATATCAGTCCTTCAATGTTGCTTACTAGCAGGTGATACTCAAAGCCCGTCACCTGGATTATGGAGTTAACAAGCAAGCATCAATTAATCATTATTGTCAGATACTGAGTTCCATGATCTTGATTGTGGGAGTTCCAATATCTTGTACCCAAACCCTGCTGAGGAGCTTACATCGATTTTAAAATCTATTCTGTTAGAATGTCATATTCCCAGGATTTTTATTTTAATATATATAGGATAAAAACTACTCTAAAGAATGACCATCTTATTTCTGGAAAATTCTAAGGAATTAATTTGTTCCTCTAATTTTTTTGTTTTAATTATTTAGAATTGACATTTCTTTAGGGACAGTGCTTAGTAAAAGACAAAACGGTGATAAAATGTGGACAAAAATTCTAAAATCCCATAGTGTGTCCTGTTATCAAATGTTCTTTAGTCCTAATGCCTTAAAAGGTAAAGGTAAAGGTTCCCCTCGCACATCTGTGCTAGTCGTTCCCGACTCTAGGGGGCGGTGCTCATCTCCG
>JANHJO010009927.1:0-19295 GCA_032468235.1 Pseudoxyrhopus heterurus
CAGATACACCATCAGTGTTTAGGATAGCAGGACAGTGGGGGAAGCCGGATTCACTTATCAGCCACAAAGTTTATTTAATTGTAGTGATTTGCTTAATACCATGGTGAAAAAGGTCGTAAAATCGGGCATGGCTCACTTTACTGCCTTGCTTAGTGGGAATTTTGTTGTAAGTCAAGGACCAGCTGTAGATAAAAACAGAACCCAGTGTCACTTAGTGAGGTGGGGAGAGATTGTGGACTGTAAAGAGACAGTATTGTTTTGACAACATTTAGACTGCAGAAGATCAGCCAAAAAGATAGGGATAAGCAGGGCAATGCAGGGTCTCAATTTGCACCCACTAAGGTTTGTTGGCTGTTTTGAGAATGTTACACAGGTATTGGAACTAAACAATTGGCTAGATCCAGAGCTACTCACATCACTCCTTGTCCTCAAATATATCATGAGGCGCCTTGTGGTGCAACTTGGGAGATTGTGGAGTTGCTATCATCTGAAGGGGCTTCCCAGAAACAATCAGCCTCTCAATTCCTTCATCTCCAATTCTTTCTAGAGACTACTGCTGATAAGTCAGTGTGGCCATGTGGGGGATGTAGCTTATATTAACAGCTGAATTGTATCTATCTGTAAAAAAGAGACTGCTAGAGAAATGCCAAGTCATTGTTTGGATCCAGATTGCTGAAAAGAGGAAGGAGAATTTTTTTTAAAAAAATATATTTGTGCTGAAGCGTTATAGGTTACCCAGTTCATGCATCTGAGCTGAGAACAGGTAGGAACAGTCCCTTCCTGGAGCCAACCTGAGATAGACTGGCTATTTCTGGAGCCTAGGAACTGGCTGCCAAGTTGGTTGGACAGTTCCTTTATATAGGTCTACCAAGAGCTTTATTTATTTCTGCGTTCGTATTTATGTCCTGCCTTTTCTTCAAGAGCTCTGGGCAGCACACATAGGAGCTTCTTCCAATATTTCCCCACATTAATTTTATGGGGCAAGCTGGGCAAAAAGGGAGCAACGGGACCAGATCCATTTTTCTGTGGCTGAGGATGGACTTGAACACGGGCCTCTCTAATGCTAGTTCAACTCTTTAATCACTACATCACATCAGCTCTCATCGGTTTTTAAATTGTGGAGTTAAGTCTTTTAATCTCTGTGTTAAAAATACATGTCATCATACAATGGTTAGCCATCTCTAATATCACTTTTTAAATTTTTCTGTTAAACATGTAGGTTTAATGGATTGTAGGTTTTCTTTGGACAACCAACTTCTTTGGCAGTTTGTTTTGTCAATTATTTAAAGCTAATTTTGCTTCTGCCTATTGTGCTTTCTTTTTTAGGCACACCCTAAAGTATGTGACAAATTAAAAGCTTTAATGGTAGAATGGTCAGAAGAATTTCAGAAGGACTCCCAGTTCAGCTTAATATCAGCCACCATTAAATCTCTTAAGGAAGAAGGGGTTGTGTTTCCTACAGCTGGGACACAGGTAAGAGGTTAAAACTCATTTATGCCTACAAAAGTTTGGGGATTTGGTGCTAACAGGAGAATGACTGCATTTAAATTTTGAATATGAGCTCTATCCACATTCAGTTATCCCCATTTTAATGGCATCCACCAATAAATTTTTTTCCACAAGCACTCCCCACACTGGTGCTACAGAGGTGGGAGATGCTCTGTGGTGCAAAGGGCAAATGGGCCTTGGAATGAGTAGAAGCTCATAATATATTATTATACCTATTTATATAATATACACAGTATGCATATAAGATTATTTGCTTCATAAACACTTTTAACATTGGAGACTTTGCAGAGTTGGATTATACTCTTTGTGTTGAAGTGAGAATGATTACTATAGAATATTAATCCTGCTTTTGAAAATGTGCAGAAATAGTTTTCGGATCTAAAATGCAGTTGTATTAAATGAAGCACTAAAATGGCATCATCTTATAATATTCATGTTGCTTAGACAAGGAAGTGTTCTGTACCAAATCCAAATGTATAAGAGCAGATATACCACAGCTTTAAAAACAAGGACATATGGTTTATCCATATTGGGCTGTTTGAATGGACCTGGCAAGTATCAACAGCCATTTGCTGTGGGAAAATGACTTAATCTAATAGGCAGCAGTCTTTCTCCAGGACCAGCTCAGCCTATTACTCCATTTGTTTTTGTTTCGTGACCGGCTCAAGGTTGACTCAGCCTTTCATCTTTCTGAGGTTGGTAAAATGAAGATCCAGATTGTTGTGGGCAATATGCTGACGTTGTAAACTGGTCAGGGAGTGCTGTAAAGTACTATGGAGTGATATATAAGTCTTAAGGTGCTATTGCTATTATTATTAATAGTCAATATGTGATTTTGGTTCATTCCCAAAAAATGATAATTGCTCCAAGCACCTGTTGGGTATGATTCCTATGTTTTCTGACTTTAAACAATTAAAAAATACTTACCACAAGGTAAGCTAAAATAACACCAGTATTGTTTTCAAAGTGTAGGCAAATATAGAACTTTTCCCACTTGAAGCAGCATGTTTACATTGCAAGTATATTTACAGAGTCCCTCAGCTGCTGCCAAGAATGGTGCATCATCAGGCAAAAACAAAGAAGAAGAAGATATAGCTAAAGGTAAAACTTTAGTCATCAATTCTTGAGTGATACAATATTTTACATGTTTCTAACATGCTTGATGATTAAAATGCTTGATGATTAAAATGTGTGACATTTCTCCGTTGAACACAAATTCAAATAGAACCCTTGCTATATAGCCAGTAGTAGCAAAGGAAAGTTTGAACAACTGTATTGTTTTAAACTCGGTGAAGGAAGCAAGGAAACTATAAAGGAAACAGATGTATATCTCAGCAAATGCACTTTTAAAAATGCTTTTGATCTGCTTGGAATTCTAACAGTGTTTGCCATTTCTTAAATCAATTTCCCAAAAGTATCACCATTTTATATTACAACTTGCCCGTTTCTAACTCTCCTATTTTTAAATATTTTACACATGTTTGGTTTTCAGTTATTAGATGCTTATAACCCTAGCTAACAATAAGTATAATTCTTTGAGTTGGATGTGATTTAATTTACATAATATAAATTGTATATGGATTTCCTCAAAACAGTTTTTAAAGAATTCTTGGCTTAAGCTTTTGTGCATTGAGTTTCTTGTTGCTGCCTGGTTTTGAATCTTTTCATGTTTTTGGTTTGTTCACAATTCATAAGCTAGAAACTCTTGTCACAGAAAATTTCAGTCATATTGACCCTATTAATTAGAGGCATTAATGCTCTAAGAACTATATGTGACTTAATCATGCTTTTAATAGCTGTGTATGACTCTCTGGTCATTGAGAATTCACACCAACATGATGCACTTAATCAATCCGACTGCGATGGCAATTCTGTTCAAACCCTGCTTTCTGAAGAATCTCCATATATATTTGGATGGGACTATATAATAAACAGGTTCAGTCAATCTCTAAGCAGTTTACAGGCTATGGTTAATCTATGCCCTATTTAATAGTTATGAACATCTATATTTATTTTACTACAGTACTTTAAGGTGGTGAATTCGTACATAATTATAACTACTTATATGGAAGACTGCAACCTGATTTGTCTTCTTCCCCCTAGTTATACTGTAACAACAACTAACTTCCTGCCTCGACAACTTCAATTTTCAATCTATAGTAATGGTGATGACTGAAGCATTTAGAGCAATTAGCATCTTGTTTCCCACAATCATCAGAGCTTGGGTGTATTGAATAGCTAGATTCAGTCATCATGCTAAGTTTAACTGGTTTATTGAGTAAAAGACATGGCTGTATTCATACAGCTCGTTAAATTAAAACTAAGCAAACTGCACAACAGCTTTCTTTGGTTTTCTGGAACATGTTTACAAGTAGAGTTTTTGGAATGTCCAATTATTTTTTAATCTCAGCATTGGGCTGTACCTCCATTCACAGATCATCTCATCCAGAATTGGCTATAGGTATAGGTAGTCCATGAGTTACGACCACAATTGAGTCCAAAATTTATGTTGCTAAGTGAAACATTTGTTAAATGAGTTTTCCCCCATTTTATGACCTTTCTTGACATACTTGTTAAGTGAACCATTACAGTTGTTAAGTTGCTAATACGGTTGTTAAGTGAATCTGGCTTCCCCACATTGCTTGTCAGAAGGTCGATCACATGACCCTGGGACACTGCAACCGTCATAAATATGAGCCAGTTGCCAAGCATCTGAATTTTGATCATGTGATCATGAGGATGCTGCAAAGGTCGTAAGTGTGAAAAATGACCATAAGTCACTTTTTCAATGCTGTTGTAACTTTGAAAGGTCACTAAATGAACTGTTGTAAGTCGAGGACTACCTGTATAGAGTTCTGAATGAGCATCTTCATATATTTTTGATGCCCGAAGCTAAAATTAAATGAAAAGACATTTAACTTGGAACATTTTAGAGAGCATTGTGCTACATCATGCCATGCAAGTAATTCACATAATTTTACCTGGCATAAAATGTGCCTCTGTTCTTCAAATTTGTAGCTATTGAGTTATCTTTGCAAGAACAGAAACAGCAGCAGCAAACCGAGACAAAATCTTTATACCCATCTGTAGACGTGCAGCATAGCCATCAAAAGCTCTCAAGAAAAGTGCGAGCCTTGTATGACTTTGAGGCAGTCGAGGATAATGAACTTACCTTTAAGAGTGGCGATATCATTGTTGTTTTGGATGACAGGTATGTTTGTATTTTTATTATTTGTATTGAGATAGGGAATGATTGAACTTAAGTGTGTCTTTTAATATGCTACCTGCACTTTGAACAACCGCTTCAGCGATTATTTCCAAACTCTTTTATGAACAAGGTTGATTCAGTTCAATAAACTACATTTTATTTACTATTCAGAAAATTTCCATAGCCATCATTTTCAGTAAAAATGCACTCTCCTTATTTGAGTATAAATTCAGTGCAGATTCTTCAGCATTCAGAGAGATGTGGTTTCATTATTAGTTAGGATATACCATATAAAATTATTTTGTTAGGCCTTTTTTTCCAGAATAGCTTTTACTGAAAAATAGAATAATGATGTTAGAGCCAACCTGATGACAGCCAAGATGATACATATTTGTAAAGTTATTAGAGACCGAAGACATTCCAATTTAATTATTGTTTATGACTGCTTGGAGGATACTTTTGCCAGGAGGTTCTGAAAGAACAATCTTCAGCAGCTTTTGCAATTATATTACTCCACCAGCTCACATTCCCTATTAATTGAACTTTTTGCCTTAACTTTTAGAGAGAGGTTACTATCCTAATTTTTAACTTATTTTAACTATTAGCAAATAGAATAGAAAGTATGCTGATCAGTATATGCTTGAACGTTATTTTTATAAAACATTTTTAAAGTCTGAAATTCCAGCTTAAATTTTAGTCTTTAAAAATGATTATTTTTTATCTGTCTTGTCTGTAAGAAGTTGTCATTTTTTAAAAAAGGGTATAGGGACCACTCTTGTTCATGTATAGCTGGTACTGTTTGTGCATTTAAATCATGACATACACTTTGTAATAAAGATAAAAGGCCCAGTGTTAAAAGCCATTCTAATTGCTATAACTACCCCACTTCCAAAGTCTATTTAGAAAATTATTACCCTTAATTATTTTGGATAAATTGGCTAGATGAAAGTTCATCTAGATGAGCTAGATGAAAGTTGAAAGAGAAAAACCTAGGTGTTGCTAAGAGCTGTTTCTCATCAGTTTGTATTTCCTAATGGATAGGATCTCATCAACATTTTTATAGCCATAGCTTTCCCCACCCTTGAGTCTTCTAGATGAATTGGAATTACATAGCTCTCAGAATCCTTGGAGTTACAGACCCAGCATATATTGAATACATTCGATTGGGAAGATGACATGCATCATTTTTTTAATTTTGTAAAAATAAAATGACAGCCATTTTGGTGAAGTAATGAAGGCACCAGGCTAGAAACTAGTATATTGTGAGTTCTAGTTCCACCTTAAGCACAAAGGCAGCTGGGTGATCTTGCACTACAGTTTAGGATTGTGTGCATGACTTTTCCTTAAATGAACTAAGTAGAGAGGAAGGCAACATAATGCAAGTTTAAATAGTATTAACCGATATATTAAGATGATTTTATGCTGAAGGTGGAAGAAGAACAAGAATCTTAACATCATAGTTGTGTTTTCATATGTGTGTTAAAATATCCTTTTTTTTTTTAATTGTGCAGTGATGCCAATTGGTGGAAAGGAGAAAATCACAGAGGAATAGGATTGTTCCCTTCTAACTTTGTGACCCCTAACTTAAATGATGAGCCTGAGACAGGTAAATTTAACAGAAATTTGATTTTCAGAACACTTCAGGTGTCATATATGTAATATCATCCCATTCTTGTTCAGGAAACTACTAAAAAACTGAATGATTTCTCCAAAGCTGCTAAGTATGCTGGAAGGGTGTTAGTTTTCTGCCTTGTAATGCCCACTCCTGTTCTAATTGTTAACTCACTGTTACTTAATGTTCAATGATCAGAAGGTCTTGCACTTGCTGAGAAGTAATTTGTCTCATGTCTGTTAATGGTGTATTGTTCTGGAGCTGCATATGGAGATGATACGAATTGTATTCATGAAGAAAGTTTATTCTTAAATGTCATGTTCATGATCTAGTGTTTTTACTGTTGCCAGACAAAAGTATTCTAATATCATGAGTCAGACACTGCTATAATCATGATTTGAAGAGAATTTGCTCTGAATTATGCATTTAGATACAAGGTGCTTTTATATTTTAGAAGATATAGTTTGAAATCACACAAACAGAATTTAAAACTTGTTTTCTCTGTGTTTATATATTCTTCACCAGGGGTTTCTAGCCATTTGGGTTAATGAAAAATATCCCAAACTACCTAAACATATATTGAATATTCATGGATTAATTAGGTTATCAAGCCAAACATCTCAAGCATCAGGGTTATTAAACTATGAAATGCCTTCCAGTCTTTATATTATCTTTATCCTGATATTTATTTCAGTCTGTAACTTTACCCTATGTTGTTTAATGTTTGCCATGCAAAAGTATTTTTTTTCCTCTGCATCCCTTAGGGTTTCTTGCCACACACTACTTTACAAAGATACCCAAACTAGATTAAAAATATTTAAACAAGTACTGAACATTATCTCTTCTGTATTAGCTGTCTTATCTAAAAAGCTCAATTTCCAAAGTTTGGTCTTCTTGCTGTTTGTTTGTACACAATAATCTAAGTTGTTAATAATCTGAGTTGTTAGGGCTGTCTTCGAATCTGAACATTTATTTATTTATCTGACAAAAATTTATTGTATGCTAAGAAACTAGATTTGGAGGAAGACTAATGTTGTCATGGTCTTTACGCAGTGCCTGTAGACAAGGATGCTTCTGAAGACACTACTGAAATTACAAAACCTGAGCCAGAGCCAGTGTACATAGATGAGGTATGTCTTGGCTTTCCACCGGCATAATACATTTTAGTCCCCTTGTCACAAAATAAAGTTTGGATTGGGTTTTGGGAATTTGAACTCCCAATTTGAATATCTTTCTAAATATATTTTCTCCGTCTTCCAGAATAAGATGGATAAGACACTGCAGTTACTTCAGAGCATAGATCCAACAGATCCTAAATCTGATTCTCCTGATCTTCTGGATTTAGAAGGTATCACTATTGCTAAATATGATTTTTTTAAAATCCTAATCCAGAGCTATTGTCATTTTCATGTTTTTCATTTGCTAACCCAAGTCTGAAAGGTAGGTGAAATTCTCCTTTCTTTTTGCATGCTAGGCAAATTATCCATGCATTGCATTCACCTCAGTGCTTTTATTTATGAGCAATTAACTTATCAGATGTTCGTTTTACTGTTCATAGATGTCTGTCAGCAGATGGGTCCCATGATAGATGAAAAGCTAGAAGAAATTGATAGGTAAGGCAATTGTGTAACACTTATGAGTAAAAAAATGCAATTTATATTTAAATAGTATAGTAGATGAGCAAAAAATAATGTGGGTCATCAAACAGCTTCAAAAATTCAGATATCCTATGTAGTGTAATAATTGTGACAACTAAGCCCAAAGGACTATGTGTAGTACATGACATATTATGCAAACTGGCATATGACACATATTTAGGAGTTAATAATTTATTTCCAAGAATCATTTCTAGGCTGAAGTTTTACTGAGGGTACTTGATGCTCTCTGAGTTTGATTGTTTTCTTGCTGATGTTTCATTCATTTCATCATCATGCTAGCACTTGGGCAATGAAATGTCAGCAAGAAAACAGCCAAGCTGTTTGAGTACCAAGACTTTCTCATTTGAATCCTGAGCTACAAATATTCTTCTTTATGAAGTTTTATTATGCTCAAATTAAACAAAACCAATTGACCAGTGATAACTGAAACTACTTCATTCACTTGAATTAGAAAACATTCAGAATTGTCTGAACTAAATGTGAAAGTGATGGAAGCTTTGGAACTCTACAATAAACTAATGAATGAAGCTCCGATGTATTCTACATACTCAAAGATGCACTCAACGGCGCAGTATGCACCCACGTCAGCCAGTGTTCCAGTGCAGGTCAGTACCTTATTTTTACTTCTACTTTCTAGAAGGATTCTCTTCACATATAGTGGCTGTTGCCTTGCGCACAAGAACAGATCACTGCAATATGAAGGACTTGAATTTCCACAAAGATTTTAAAGGTCTACCGCAGAACGTGTCAGTATATGCTTAAACAGATGTAGATCTTACCTCTTAGAATCAATGCGTGTCAAACAGTGTTGTAATTGCAGCTTTTCCATGAACTTTCAATACAAAGAATTCTGTTAGTTGGAAGCAGCATTTCCTGATATTTGTCAGTTCTGTCTTCTCCAGAACCCTTCAAAACAGCTCTCATAAAAAGAAGGTATTGCAAAACCTTGTATGCAGTGGGGATTTTGCAAGTATCAGGATTTAATTAAACATGTCTCCATCAAAACTTAATAAATGAGTGAACACAGTTGCTTTCTCTAGTATGACTAAAGATGGCATATGTAAGACTTGCTGGGATAGTGGGCAAAATCTTGGGCACCCTCCTCCCAAACACTGGAGCTGCTTCATAAATGACCTCTCCACATTCATATATCAGTGCATTTTGAGTTGCTTTATGGACTTCAGTGAGACTGTAATTGAGAGTTGTTCCTGCGCTGAGTTAACTTACCTCACAATTTGACATGCACCACTACTCTGAATCTACATCCCCCTTTGGCTTATTTAGTTTGTGTTTTTCGTAAAAGAATTGCTGGGGGATGGAGTTTGAGGGAAGAAAAGTTAGAAGCTCAATTAAACGAAAAAGATGTGGTTGCGTATTTTAGATGGATTTTACATAATACAGTATGAAAAGAATAGTTACTATGGTAACTGCCACATCAAAGATAGTGCATTCATCTGTTATATTTTCCATGAGCTCTTTGAAATGATTGACAGTATTTGGGGATGTGAGGGGAAATAATGAGCATTAGATGAACTAATATTCCTCTGACTTCAAGGTAATATTGTATTCAGTTGAAGACTACAGAACAATAAGGGAACATCTACATTTAAAGAAGCAAATATTTTTGTAATATTTAATCTCTACTTACACACCATTGAATCCTGAAGCAATCATTTTCTGTAAAAATGCTTTCTATATTTCTTCAGTATTTTCTTCTTTCTATATTTGTTCATTTAAACAGTTTTAAGACTATGTTTAGAAAAAAAAATCTCTTAAAGCAGAATATAGCATTTAAAGCCACAGCTGTGATATAAATAACATTTTATTAAAACCTTATAAACATAATAAAATACATTCATTGCTAATAAATCAAGCATTTATTTAACTCTGTTATAAATTCTGGACTGATAAAAAGATATTTTTTGTGAAAGCAGCCATATAATCTGCACCATATGAGATTATCTTCATTTAGGGTGAAAATGTGCTAACATTTTCTTCATAAAATGATAGGCCAAAAGTCATCTTTTTAGGACCATGGGATTTAGTACGTTTTTTAAATGAAGCTCTCTTAATTTATATAACACATTTATCTCATTCTAATATATTTTGGAAAACATGGATAATTTTCTTGCCATCCATGTTATTCTGATAATCCTATGACATTGGTCTGAGAGACTAAAATTGCCCTATGCTTATTTTATAAGCTTTGTAGCTTTAATAATGTCCTGATGTAAACCTATTACTTCAGTGTAGCAGAAATATAAAGCAAGCTACATGAAATCTGTTGTAGTGGACAATAGCATTTCTTCTTGGGCTAAAATTATATTCAATCTTACCTGGCATATTGAAGGTTGCATTAGAAATGGGCAGAGTTTGTGCAAAAAGAAACTAGCATCACTTAAGTTTCTCAACTGAGCTACCTTCTTCATTACTTAATTTCCAAAGTGGGTGTGTGGGTACATGCATGCTACAGCTAGATAAATCTGATAAGCCCTTGATCAAGATAGTAGCCACAAAAGAACCGCAACAAAGCTTCAGTTCTATTAAATAAGAATACAAAAGCTATAGTGACATTAAAATAGTTAAAGCAGGATGCAGCGATCTGTTTGCATTTTGCTTCAGACCACATAGCTCAGTGGAAAGGAAGAAAAGTGGGGGTCCTTTACAGTGCACCAACTGTGCCACAAGCATGACCCCTGCCCCTCCCCCAGCATCTGTTCTGAGTAACCACTTTCTTAAACCCCTGCAGATGGTTCTTGCAAGCTCTGAAGGTTCATGGATCCATTCAGGGATAAAACTATTTCACTTCTCATGTAGTGAAAGTTCTTTCCCCTCTTCCCATCTCTTCCATGTTCAGATCAGTTTCAGAGAGTCCTCATCTGTCTGCACCTAGCAGATGTGAAAGATTATTTTGGTAATAAAAAATAGGCTCCGTCTGCATGGTATTGGCATACTTTTTGGGTTCTTGTATTCATGACTACTGGAAGAGTTACTGCTCATTCCTTTTTTAGAAATATCCTTGTGCTTCAGAAGGTCAGTTCTGTTCTGTTTCTTTTGCAGTCCTATCCCATCCATCCTCACAGTGGGAATTATGTGGTCCATGGTATGCCTCAAAACTACAATCCAGGAAGCGATCAGATTGGCCCACTGAGGTCTTTGCCTCCAACTGTGAATTCTTCAGTAACATCTCAGCCCGCTCCGACCTACATGAGGTAACTGATTAGCAAGTTTTAGTTAATCAGCTTTATCCCCATCTCTCCATTATGCTTGAGGGGTTTGCTGAGGCTAATGTCTTTATTGTATTTCAGCCCTGGTCTAGATTCTGTGCCCGGTTCTACTTACATGAACCAGAATTCTTGCCTCCCGCCCGCTGGTCCCGTTTCTTACGCCCAGCCGATGGGCATGCCGGTGGATATGCTAGCCTACCAGAACACTGCATCCAGTTTGCCTCAAGGTCCGTGCTATCCAGGAGTTCCCACTCATTCACTTCCACAGCAGCAAACGAATTATCACCAGCAGCCTCTCCTGTGAAAATGCAGAGTCGGAGCCTGGGAGCCGTTTTAGATGTTGCTGACCCGTAATCTTCTAAATTGTCCTTCCATTGATTTAAAAGGATACTTCTGCTGAAGGGAACAGACAACTAAGCAATTTCAAAGTAAATGTTAATTCAGGCTTAACTGTTTTTCTGCATAGCTGTTTAAACTAGGTGAGCTGCGGTTGTGTTTAAAAGAAAAAAAAGCAGCTTTCCAATCCTGACTTCTGTAATACTCTGTCTCCTCGCTATTTATAAAAATGCCACTTCAATTTTTCCCTTGTAAGAGAAGCTTGAAAACAAAGCTGATATATGCAACTCCTCCTGTTTGTTCTTTCCAGACTTTGGGAACATAGTAATAGTTTTTTAATGGAAGCCTTACATTTGAATTGCTTTCTTTGAAACTCAGTTTAATTGGTTAGTTTGGATTTTGGTTTACACCCTTTTGAGAGCATAATCTTAAGAAGATTGCCTTTTGAGATTATACAATAAAGTCGTTATGAATTTGAGAAGAAAACTTACAAATTTACAGAGAGAGAGAGAGAGAGAAAGAGAGAGAGAAAGAATATGAGAATGAGAATGTATGAATGTATGTCAGAGAAGTTAATGGATTTCGTGGTTTCTGCCAGAATGGATTTCTTACTTGCTTTTCTCAAAAACTAGTTTTATTGCTGTGGAGTAATATTCTCTATCTGAAGACGGAGAGTTTAAAGAGTGAATTTTTAACTTTATAGATTCCCTAACACAAATGGGCCTGATCAAATCTGGATCAGTCTTTATTCTCTGTTCTCATTCCCTGGCATTACTGAATGTTTACCTATAAGAAGGAGAAGCTGATAATTATGCTGTATTGTAGTCATAGCAAGGATTTATGTGCAGATTTTTTTTTAACCTTAACTGGTAAAATACGCATTGTGTAAGGGAGTGCAAAAAGGGATATGGCAATGTATTTTTCTATTGCTGAGAGGTCAAAAAATGTTCCTGTCCAGGTTTTTAAAAAGAAAAATTTTCTGTTCTGGGTACTTGTTCATTTCTTGCTGCTCATGGATTTTATCCTATTAATAACAGGATTATTCAGAGGGAGGGAAAACAGATCTTGTATATACTGTAGTTGGAAATGGGAATGGACACATCATTAAAATAAGCGGAAATGTATAAGTCAGTGCAAAGAAACCATCGGCATTTTATGCTATGCTCTGAAGAGTTCTGCAGTATCTGATGCACGTTGTAGCTATCATAAAATGAGCTCCATTTTTCTCTTCCAATACTGGTGCTAAGTAAGCTATTTAAATTTCTGGTAATATAGTGATCTAGACCACGAAGTCTTTGAGAAGGCGGTTTCAGAAAAATGTTGTTCATCTCTTTCTATCAATTAGAACACTTGGATTTTCCTTTTTGGTGTTGGTTTCATTTTAATCTTCTCAAAAATGTTTAATTTTAAAGGCTGCTTTTTAAAATCCTTAATTAGAACCAAGTCAAGGTTTTCTCATTCAGCTCCAACGTTTTATAAACAAAATGATGATTTTGAATAGTGCATTGCTCTTTCACATTGATTAGATGGGCCATTTATATTGATCACAATCTTTGATACTACTTTAAGCGGTACCCAATATCTGACTGTGATGTTGAGTTGAAACAGTCTTTTTTTCACTGCATTTTGTCCTTTATATATAATGTATAAATAATAAATGTGTGTATATATATCCACTGGTCTGAGATTTTATACACAGCTATATATATACTAATTCTCTCAAATCACTGATGTTTTATAGATAGCTGCATTTGGCTCTATTGTTAATTGGTGTAATCTTAAAATGCATTTACGCAGGCTGTAAATATGTATAAATTCTGATGTTCAATTGGTGTATTTAGTGTTTTGGTGTCAGTAGGGATCATGTTTCTTCCCTTTTCTAAACTAAAATATTTATTGTTAAGGCATGATTATAATGATGCTACCAAAGGAATTAACAACATATTTCCATAATTAGGGCCCAGACTTTCATTTGCATCAGTGAGTATTTAGCCATTGATTTGAATGGAATTTCAACTATACTGCAGACGTATACCTATTTTTATATTAAGAGTAGACAATACTTGCTTTGCTTGACATACATTAACTGAATAAATAGAAATTCTTTACAGTTCATAATGAGTGTTGTTTTGTAATTTGTTTTGTGGGCGTTCAATTAAGGTTCAATTTATGTTTAGAAATAATTTGCTATCTTAAATTTGTATTTGAAAAGTTGCCCAAGATAATTGTCCGAGCTATATCACCATATGTTTCAATTCTTTTTTCCTTACAGAGATTCATTCTTAAATAGCCTTGTGATTTCAAAGACTATGGAGTCCAGATATTTTCATATTTCCATTTGCCATGCCCTACCCCCTATTAGAGTTGCAAGACTTTTAAATATCTCTTATTACAGCGATTCCCAACCTTTTGGACACCAGGGACCAGTTTGGTGGAAAGAGGTTTATCTGCGGACTGGAGAGGGCGTGGTTTCGCATGCTGCCTGCATCTCGCCGATGGGGCTTCGTTTGTTTGCGTTGACCGGTTTCTGGCACGCCATGGACCGGTGCCGGTCCATGGACTGGGGGTTGGGGTCCCCTGCCTTATTACTTTTGTGCTGACTTGGTTTTCCAGAAAATAAAAGAGCCTAGAAGTGTAATACTTCCTTTACTATGCATCAGTGCTGCCCCTTAATCAATTTAAAGGGAAGCAGTGGTGGAATTACATCCCCCTCTCCAACTTCATTCAAGCCCTTCATAGCTATTGCTTATTAGCAATAAGCAATTTTGCTAATAAGCAATATGGGTACAAAGAGGAAAGCAGAAGGATACATAGAATTACATAGAATCATAGAGCTGGAAGGGACCTTGGAGGTTTCCTAGTCCAACCCCCACCTCCACCAAACCGGGAGATGTTATATCATCTAGGAGAAGTAGATATCCAATCATTTTTTGAAGCGCTGGGGCACCTCCAACTCCGGGAGGCCAACTCTTCCATTGATTAATTGATTTTGCTGTCAGGAAAACCTTAGTTCCAGGTTGGATCTCGCTTTATCGAATGTCCACCCATTGCTTCTTGTCCTGCCTTCAGTTGCTTTGAAGAATAAGTTGACCTTCTCTGTGACTGACCCTTAAGTACCAGAAGGCAATTGTCATGCCACCCCTATTTGTTGGACTAGACATCCTTAATTCCCTTAACCATTCCTCATGTGATTTAACCTCCTACCTCGTGATTTAACCTCTTACCTTTATTGCTCTTCTTTGCACTTTTTTTTTCAGAGTCTCAGCATCTTTTTGGCATTGTGGCGACTAAAAATGGACACAGTATTCCAAGCATGGCCTCTCTAGCACCATGCTTAGTAGGTTGTGTTTTTGTAAAAGGTATTGTTAATCATGTAATGCCTGAATATAACCCATAATTTCTCAAAAATGTGCCAGCAGATAATCAGAAAGTTGTTTATTTGTTTGCTTTTGTAATAAACTTACATAGAAAACTTAACTCCTCATGACACTGAATTAAATTTACTTTGAAATTGCATTTTAAGTGGTGGAAGAAAAAGGGATTCTACTACAGAAAGTTGGGATCAGTGAACTGCCTTCTGAAGATTAATCGTAGAAAACTGCTATTATTCTGGTTACTTGTTCAAGATCAGATTTAATCATCTTTCCTGCAACAAATTACATTTTGAATATTTCTGTACAATATTTTTCAAGCAATCTCTGGTATTAACTGTGCAATCCATTACTTTAGAATATCTTGCCTCCGACTTATTTGCACAGACTTGTGCAAATAAAACTTGTTTAACAAATTCTTCAGTTGTCTTTAGTTGTCTTTTATATTGTGATAGTGCCGTGGGTAGAATGCAGTACTGCAGGCTGCTTCTGTTGACTGCTGGCTGCCAGCAGTTCGGCAGTTCGGTCCTGACCGGGTCAAGGTTGACTCAGCCTTCCATCCTTCGAAAGTTGGTAAAATAAGGGCACAGATCGTTGGGGGCAATATGCTGACTCTGTAAACTGCTTAGTCTTAGAGAGAGCTGTAAAGCACTGTGAAGCGGTATAGAGGTCTAAGTGCTATTGCTATTGCTTCATGGTTGATCCCCAGTATCTTAAATTTGTTTGTTTCTTGGAATGGAAGCTGGCTTTTCTTCAGGCTAGCTCCAGGAGGAAATTGCCTTCTCCTATTGTTATTGCATTACATTGGACAGGTGGGAGGGGCAGAGTGTCTTGTGGAAATCAAAATGGCGACTATGTACAATTCCAAGTCTCAGGCCAACTGCATTCACAATTGATATTAGAAATGGGCCCTTAGCACTCCGAGGGTAGCTGATACTGATGCCAGATGACCTTTTCATTCAGTTTAGTTTTTTTTTCTACATACTTGGCTATCTTTTCAACTGCAGGGATTGTAAAGAAAATTTATGTGCTGAAACCAAATATCTCCACAAGCCTATATAGGTTGACACAGCATAATTTGGAACAAAGAGCAGTTATGTGTGCATAAACAGTCGTTGCCTTTTGCAGCTAATTGCTTCTCCTGGAAAATTGTTTGAGTAGCCCCAAAACTGGAAAATATAGAACCTTGTGGTACGTGATGGTAGAGGTGATGATTGATAGTTAGTGGAAAGGCCCAAGAGATGTGCAAAATATTTTTAAAATGGAACAGTTGTGAATTTGAAAGGAGCTGTTTTGACCTGATTGGAAGTGTTCCAATGCTCCTCCAAGCTTAAAATATCTTACTTTGCACTTAAAACACACAGTGGGGTTTAAAAGATTTCTGCTGAGGCCAGAACAGCCCATTTTGGAGTCGAGGCTGTTCAGATTTCAAATATTTTGCAATCTCTAGATAATTTCACCCTCACAAGCAAGGTTCCTTCAGTTCTTTCAAACAACCAACTAGATATCATTCTCAAATTCCAGATTAGTTTCGGTCCATATGTGTGGTAATAGGCTATCTTTATCTAGACTGCTCATGTGTACTGTACGAGCCCACTGATCCAGAAAGGAGCTATAGTTGTTGCAATGTAACATGGTCCTTCAGCTTTGTAGATAATTATAGTATCAGTTAGACTATATCAGATAGTTCAACCTGGGCAAGCTGTATATAGGTGGATATCAACTCCCAATATTCTCAACAATGACTACATTGTTTGGGAATTCTAGTTTATGTCTGCATCTGAAGGCTGTCTGCTTGGAAAGGCTGGGTTACATACAGAAGGCTATTTGGCACAATAATGCTGTATTTATATTGCTGATTATATTATATTACTGTGTCCCTTTGGATAAATGCAGTCACAGCATATTTCTCTTGTTAACTTCGCACTGACATTGTGGTGTTGAGACACCAATTGCTGATATGTCTTTTCTAAAAAAAAAATAGGAAAGTGGGAGAATGATGAGGAATCGAGGAAGCAAAAAGTTCAGAATATTAGCAGTCATTAAGACAAAATATTACTCAGAACATAACACAAGCTAAGGATACCTTATGACCCAGTTAAGAGTGGGAAATAAAGGATTATGTAATTTGCCCTCCTTATAAGGCTTGGAAGCAAACTCTTCCTGTGAGTCATTCTTCCTCTGTAATTCACAAGATCCTATACTGTCAGTTACTTATTTGCATTGATGGCATCACTTGAATCTTTGGGTGTTTTGGCATCTTTAACGGAAGAAAAGAACCCCTATAATCCTATTTGGATTGCTGAATCTTCCAAATTATCTTGTACCATTTTGGAATGCTCAGATTCTGACAATCTGGCATCCTCTTAAGAGAGACGGAATGCAAGTAGATCCGAGAGGAGAATAAAAATGTATGATGTGTAAAGTTGGTTTGAAGTCAATGAAGGTTTTGAACAGTTATTTCTCATTCATTAATGTACCTGATTTCTAAACGGAATGAAACAAAGTCAGATAATAAAAACTGTTCATCTTTACATATGTAACTTCAATTTTCGAGGGACTTCCTATACCTATTTTTTTTTTTAAAAAGCTGATACTTTTTGATGCTTGAGTATAGAGATTCTCAGTCATCCAGGTCATGGTTGGCCCAAAGATGCTTTTTCAAGAGGCAACTGGACTTTCTGGTTTTTCATTCAAGATGTTGAAGAGCTGAAGAAGCTTCTTGGATGAGATGTGAAACGTCTTCAAAGAAAAACCAGAAAGTCCAGTTGCCTCTTGAAAAAGCATCTTTGGGACATTTCTGATGCTTGCAATGTTCATTATCTGTTAAGCCTTCTGTTTTATACACAACTTTGTTTAATACTCCAGAACTGATAGCAATCTATTGTTTTATTTCCAGAAGAAGGAAAATTCCTCTGACAAATTACAGTATTCAAAATTATTAGCAATTCTTCTTTTTATATGGCTGTTCATGGCTGCTTTCATAACCAAAATAATTCAGATAAGAGATACAGTATTATGCTTAAATGGCATTTTTCTCATGACAGAATTTTTTTTTTACTCTTTTGACCTCTTACCATCACTGTTGCTTTATCATTGTATATCTGTTAATTTTATGGGCATCAGATCTATGTCTGGATGAGACGAACTAAGCTTCAGATATTTTGTTCTGATGTATCCTAGCAAAGCAAGAAATAAGGCATATTATGGCTTCAACCCCTTTTCCAGCAGTGGTCAGAGGAATTCTGAGTAACAGGTTAATCTCTGTTCTGCTCTCCACTTATTGAGGTGCTCTGAATTCCATAGTCAAGAGGGAGAATGGCTTAGACAGAACAAAGGAGTTCCCACAGCATTTCAGACTGCTAATTTGTCTTTCTGTGCTGAGAGAATTTTTCTGATTTTTGTGTTCTTCATAGCCCCCATGGTGATTGATCAAATTTGATCATTCTTTAATTGCTTGATCATTCTTTATCAGCTTCTCCCCGGACAGCCAATGCAGTCTCATCTGTTTTCAGAGTTATCCTGCTGATGGAGAGACTACCCTGCCCTTTCGCACAGTTTCTTTTCAATATACTGTGGTTTGAAAAAGAACAATAACAAAAGAGGAAAAGTACGCAGTGTGTGGCTTCTAGATTGCTTTTCCTACATCTTTGTCAGCAATGGCCTTAGGAGGCATTTGTTGCATCTCTTTTCGGTTTGCGTGTTTCTTGTGCCTTGTGTTTACTAGGAAGCATAGGGAGGCTGTGTACACACTCTCTGAACTGAAGAAAAGGGGACTTTAGAATGGAACAGTCGGCAATATTGTGAACTGTTACCCAACTGCCTCTCCCACTGGGGAGACTCTTTTCTGAAAGAATCCAATAATTTCACCCAGCCTGGTTTTGAATTGGTTTTTCTTTTGCCAGCAATTTTCACCTCTCTAAATTTGTCCAGTTCTATTCTGGGGAAGTTATTATGCTGATAAAGACTGAGCCAGTGGGATGTCCATGATGTGTGTGTGTGTGGGGAGGGGGGTTAGAAAACGTTAGAAAAATAAGCATTTCATGAAGTTTCAGTCCTTTTGAACTGCACCATGAGGTTGCAATATGTGGTTGGAAGTGACAAAATGGGTGACACCCATCACAATGTGTGTTTTGTTCCTTTGACCCAACTGTCAGGTTCCACAGATGCCTGACCTGAGATTCTTTGCATATTATTTCCATATTGTAGAAAGTGCAAAATGACATTGGATGCAGATATTTGCTGAAACTATCTCAAGTATTAGGCTTACTTTTAGCATTTGAGATTTAAGTGTAGGGAATGAGCAGGATAAGCCTAAGGGCAAGGTTAAACACATCATTAGTTTGTAATCACTGCACAGTCACAAGAGACCCA
>JANHJO010009927.1:24599-34776 GCA_032468235.1 Pseudoxyrhopus heterurus
TGACATTGTAAACCGCTTAGAGAGGGTTGCAAGCTCTGATAGGCGGTATATAAATACAGTGCTATTGCTATTTCTCTGTGCTCTGTTTCAATCATGACCTGTGAGGGCAAGGCAGGGAATTTGATGGAAGCAGTTGGGCAGTGGACTTGTCTCTCCTCCAGTGAGATTTCTAAACAATCTCAGGAGTAAAAGTGAGCCAGTTGTTCCTGGAGTGTCTGAACCAACAGGAAGGACGAGAAGGAGAAGGAAAGGTAGCTAGAGAATGATGGGGCTAAAGGGCTGCCTTTTGTTTCCATGTCTTGACTCCCTCCCCACTTTATCCAGTTGAATTGCAGTCCGGAATATTCATGTGTGAATATTAGGTTTGTGCAAAGCAGCTTGGCTCTACTTGAGAGGTCGTCTTGGTCTAGAATAATAATTCAGACTGTCACAGCAATTCAAGAGCCTTCATTTGGAAAATAACACTACTTCACATCCACTTGAAGCAGGCTGACTTGATCTGGCTATCTGGTTTGATTCAGTGGAATGAATTCAGACTAGTTTTGAAGGGAGGGAGAGATCCAGAACCCTAAAGAGAAGCAGGCCTTCGGTTTGGTGTTTTGCTTCAATAGGCGCTTCAGCTGACGTGTCATCAGATCAAAGGAGGCTTTAAAATTCACACATCCCCAGTAAATACGAGCTTTTTCAACTGTCAAGGGTGCCTTCTGCAAGACCTCTGCAGAAGCAACTGCAGGTGGACAAAGAAATTCCTTTGCATTATTTGCAATGCGGATTTGAATTTTCTCTGTTCTTTTTCTTCCCAAACGCGTAAAGAGGGAGTGAGAGCATTTTCCTTCCTTCTAAAAATGCACCAGATAGAACCCGTCGTAAATTTACTTTGACATCATGTTGTATAATTTAATAATTAATGCCTGGTGGTTTTTTTGTACAATAAAAATAGGAAATTAAGTATATATGCAGTGTATGCTGTCAAAGCTTCTGAACAATTCCCCCAATGAGATTCCAGGGAATAGAATACTTGTTCAAATGTAGAAGGAGAGGTAAATTCTTCTAGCCTCTGATAAAAAATGGGTATTCCTCTGCCCTTTTAATGCCTGTCTTTCCATCTAGGTAATAAAATCATACAATAACAATTTATATTGTTCAGTTTGTTTTCCAAGCTGTTGGTGTATTGTTGTGATGGAATGTAGTTAGGAGGTGGATTGCCAGGAGAGAGGGTGCAGTCCATAGGAGTAAGTGGCAACATACATTATGTGTGAGAGAAAGAGGGTGAAAACAGCCCCTCCATAATATCCCCAGATTATATTGTAAGTTCAGCTAGTACTTACTACACGTCTAGCAAGATGTGGGAAAATCTGTAGGTGTGAAACAATAAAGAACTCATGGAAGACTCACCACCTGTCATTCTTGGTTTTTGAGCCTGACAGTTGTTCAAAAGTACATGTTCATTTCTCCTGCACCCAAAATCTGATGAGCTTTCCATAACAAAACTAATACGTGAAATAAATGTCTATCCAAAAAGGGAGCCATTATATAACATTTGACCATATCACACAAACTAGCATGATTTTTTACGTACCAATTTTCAACAAGTAACTGAATCCATTCATGCATAAGAAGATGCCTCATAAGTGTTTTAAGACAAAGATGTATCCAATAAAGATAATATTTTTGTTTTAATTTTAAATCAGTGGCAGAATGACACATTTTATGTCCAAAAAATCATTTATAAATGATCATGTTCACCAGATATTTCAGTATCGTATTCTATCTATCCCTATGCTGTTTATTGTAGTTCAAAAATTTATAAATAGCAATTACAGGCATGCTGTTTTGTTAAAAAAAAAAACAGGTACATCTTCTGGTGGATTCTAAGATCTTAAGAGCCTTCAGATAACCAGATGCCAGAAGGCGGTTTTAATTGACAGTTGCCTTGCTATTAGCAAGTACCGTATATACTTCCTACTCCTCATCTTTCACGATACATCTCTTAAATCATGCATCTTGTCACTCTACAAGATAAAGTTTTGAAACAAATAAAGGAGCATGAGGATAATACTGCTATATACTTCTCTCTCTCTCCCTCTCTCTCTCTCTCCCCCCCTCCCCTAAAAAGTCATTATATCAGCTTTGTTTATAGTTTTGGAAAAGAAAAGACAATTATAATCCACTTTAAAAATTCCCAAGGGAAAGAACATTTTGAAAGCATATTGCTAATATATTTTATCAAACAACTTCTCTGAATCCAATAGAATAATTACAGCAGGATCCATCTAAATTTGATGTTCAAAATTGCAAAATGTACTACAATCTACAGTCTAAAACTCAACTGCCAACTCTTTCTCCAAAAAATTCCTGCTTGATCAGCTGTATCAAACGTGTTAATTACTTCTCAAGTCAGTTAATAAAAATGCCCAAGAATATTTAAAATCTACTTATTAATAAAACAGAACTGTAATATCACCAATATGTATGATTTTAGCTAACTTAGGAATTACGGGGATATAAACTTAATTGCAAGAATAAATAAAATACTAAAGTGAAACACGTTCTGATAAAATGTTAGTATTTTAAAGGATAAAATATTTGTGACAGACAGAACGTCATTCCAAATTATCTGGCTTTTATGTTTTATCATTTGTTATGCTGCCAATAATAGATCTAATTTATTCTGCCTAAATGGGCTTAGAATGTAACCCTGTTCCTAGCAAAATTCAGTGAAGGATAAAGGTCTAATTTTCCATGTAATATGTACGGTATGTATTTTTTCAAATCTTTGAGTACAGTTCTTAACATCTTAAAAATGTCTCCTGCAGAGTTACAGATGCAGTGTATTTTTACCATCCTGAAATGTTAGAATAAAATTCTAAGCACGTTGCTACTTTAATCAATATGCTAAAACTTTTGCTGATTTCCTTTTAGTACATCTTAACTGAACTTATCAAATAAAAGGGAGGTAGCAACAGTCAAGTTTTTCATTTAAAGTCTCTATCCAGAGAGCTGAGGTGATAGACTGCATTTAGGAAGACAGAGCCTGAGCCGGTAGCAATGTCTTATGGTGAAATGGATATTTTATAATTGACCGCTATCATGAAAGTTATTCTCACATGGTCACAGGCAAGCAACCAGATATTTGATGAGGCTCTTACTCAAACAAGGAAAATATATCTCCTGTCCCCCCTGCCCCTCCAAAAAACATTGAAAAAAAACCTGGTCGTTGACTGCAATATAAGTAGAGCTCATATTTCATAAATACCAGTTGCTCGTTTTTTATAAGTTCATAGTTTTGTTACAATAAAACTACATATCTGAGTCTTCATGTTCTGGGAAATATATTCTTGTAACATTTTGCCTTACCAGTTAAGATAGGCCTCATAGCCATGGCCATCCTGCAGCCATTTTGTGAAAGTCTAAGTAGTCCTCGATTTACAATAGTTCGTTTAGTGACTGTTCGAAGTTACAACGGCATTGAAAAAAGTGACTTATGACTATTTTTCACACTTACCACCATTGCAGCATCCCCATGGTTATGTGATTTGTATTTGGGTGCTTGACAGCTGGTTCATATTTATGACGGTTGCAGTGTCCTGAGGTGATCCCCTTTTGCAAACTTTGACAAGCGAACTCAAAGGGGAAGCCAGATTCACTTAACGACCATGCTACTAACTCAACAACTGCAGTGATTCACTTAACATCATGGCAAGAAAGGTAAAATAGGGGCAAAACTCACTTAAAAATTTCTCACTTAACAACATAAATTTTGGGCTCAATTATGGCCGTAAGTCGAGGGCTTACTCTCAAAATTCCTGATATATCTTGTAGCCCACAAAGGGTGGAAGACTTTTTCCATGGAGTGCTGCCCAGTAGGATTATCATCACTTCTCATATCTCTGAGCCTGTGGCATGGTGAGTAATTTTCTAAGAGGCTGAGCTGTAGACACGTTACCATAATCGTGATATGAAATGGCTCTTGAGTACAGATGGTATCATTAATAGGGAAGACTTTCTGATTTATGATGCGTTTCAAGAAAAGCTGATGACAAGTTAATGATTTGCATACTGTTTGAGATTCCTTTTTTCAGCAGTGAGTTTTGTCTAATCATATATATGGTCTTAAAACTGTTCTGCTGAGTTGGCTGTTCAGCATTTTCCTCTGCTGATGTACTGTCATTAATTGGGTGATAGTATTGCTCTGCAAAATTGGATTTCAGAGGATTATTGGCTGTTTTATATAAACTCCAACTAAAATTATGCGTGTAATATTTTAAAATTTTGAGTTCTGCTAGAGAAAAAAAGCAGCAATAGCATGCTATAGGTGCGTGGTCTGCAGAATTTAAATGTAGCTATTGATGTCTATGATTGAATCCCAAATTTTGATATGCTAGTTCATGAGAAAGATTATTTTTAGTCTATGAAACTATAAGGTCTATAATTTTTATTTTCACCAATCAAGCTGCTTTTAATTTTTATAAAAGTCAATCAGAGGGAAAACATCCTCTTGGGTGCTTTTCGTATTCATTGAGTATTTATTTTATTACTATATATTGTTCAATCTATTTATTGTAATTTATAAGACTACCGAATGGTAAAATGCAATTTAATTGTTGAAAGAGATTTAGAAAAGAAGCATTTGAGGGTTTTGACTTTTTGTATAATCTTAATTTTAGTTTTATTTCATTGTCCTCTTTTATTTCAGACAAAACTTCATATTCTTTGTCTGATTAGAGATGTGCAAAAAAAATTGGACAGTTGAAGAATATTTAAATTTCATAGTGAAAAGGCTTGTCTTACTGAGCTGAACATGTACTTATAGATTAATTGAAAGAACCACATAAGCAGTTCAACTTAACCTTTTGTGGTGGCACTTTTTCTCCTGTTTTACAAAACATAATGACTGCAATGCCAAGCAGAGCAATACTCAAGGTGTTTTTTAGGTGCTCTGAGAGGTGAATGCGTAAAAGCAAATATTGTCAAAGAAAAGAAAGAATAAAAGCAAGAAGCATGTGAGATTTATAATATTATTTCAGAAGGAGAATCATGTTAGGCTGTGGTAGCCCAAAATAAAAAGGAGTGTTTCCAAGCTAATGTTTATTAAAAAGATAAGTATTGACATGCTGTAACTCAATTTCATCAGATGCTGGCTGATGAATTCCTAAATTTGGGAAGGCGGTACAAGTAGTCCTCGACTTACAAGAGTTTACTTAGTGACCGTTTGAAATTACAACAGGACTGAAAAAAGTGACTTATGACCATTTTTCACACTTATGACCATTGCAGGTCATGTTATTTACATTTGACAACTGACTCAAATTTATGACGGTTGTAGTGTCCCAGGGTCATGTGATCCCCTTTTGCGATCTTCTGACAAGCAAAGTCAGAATGGGGAAGCCAGATTCACTTAATTGAACAACTGCAGTGATTCACTTAACAAATGTGGCAAGAAAATTTGTAAAATGGGGCAAAATTCACTTAACAAATTTCTCACTTAGCAACATAAATTTTGAACTCAATTGTGGTTGCAAGTTGACGACTACCTGTATATGTGCCTCCATGTCATTGTTGATTCCTGACAAATATCCGGCTTAGTACCTGAAGTTTTCAGAAGTGATTTGTCCTTGTGTCCTTCATACAGTTGGGTGAGAGTGACTGACCCAAGGTCACCCAACTGGCTTTGCACCTAAAGCAGTACTAGAACTCATGGTCCCCTAGTTTCTAGTCTGGGCTTCACCACTACACCATATTATCTGTCTCTTCATCAATTAGTAATTGCAATATATTAAAGTCACATTGTGTTGCTGAGCTTTTCTGAGGTACGTTGAAATCTTTTTATATAGGTGAGTTCAGCAATCTGCTACTGTGTGATGCTGGTGCTATTTTTTTGATCTAAAAAGGCAACTTTGAACTATTTAATTGATATCCTGGGAGACTCGAAAGGATCTGACATTGCTCGGGCCTCGCTTTGTGTCGTCATGTCAAATTTGCACTGTTAATTCTTTGCTGTAAACTCTGATCTGTTTCTGTAACGTAGAATCCAGAGGGAAAATGGAATTTCTTTCTCCAAACTCACACGCTTCCGCTGTGTGGGACTTCAACTCTCATAATTAATTCCCAGCCAGCATTTTCAATGCCCATGGCTGGCTAAGAAAGATTGGAGTTGCTGTCCAGCCTATCCAGTAGGTATCCAGTTGGGAAGTGTGCATATTGAATTGCAGCCTCGGATTGTCATTGAATTTCTCTTGAGATTAAAAGGAAAAAAGAGAGATTTTTTTGAGGGGGGGGATGTATACGATTCTTTTCTGTTACATTATTTAACTGTGCTTTGTAGCAAATGCTGTTCCATATAATGAAGTGAAAGGGAGAGTTGCACTGCATGGCATTACAAAGACTTTAAAACTGCAAACATTATTGGACAACTAAATAATGCAAGATAACTTGGGTAGAATACAGCAAGTTATCTCTTTTTTTTGAATGGGAAGGGCTGTTTTGCCGGCTTGCTTATTCAGTTGCTGATTCCAATTAAACCAATATCTAATTTGATCATGCTGGAAGCAGAAGAAATGAATTGAGAAACTCTTCCTTCCTGTGAGATTTTTGGCTGTTTTATTTTGAGACAATTGTATTAAAAATAACTCTTAGGTTTGGCATGTAGGAGGTGAGGAGAGTTCCAGCTTCAAGAAAAGCCTCTGATATGGTGCATAGAAGCAATGGCTTCCTGCTCTTGCAAACTAAGGGAACTGATCCAGAAATATCCAAATCTTTAATTATTGAAGTGCACTATTATGAAGTTTTCTCCTGTGAAAATATGATTATTGATGATGATAATGATGGTGACAACAGTGATGATGATGATGATGGTGGTGATGGGTGATGGTGATGATTCCCAACCTTTTGGACACCAGGGACTGGTTCTGTGGAAAACAATTTTTCCACGAATCAGTGGGTAGTGGTTTTGTGCACTACTTAGATCCATGCACAGATGAAGCTTTGCTCACTTTGCTCAGAGTTGGGGACCCCTGCAGTATAGAATGGAGGTCTTTTTATTGTGGGTTAGGATCCATAATCTACCATGCTGCATAAACACACACACACACAATCACAATCACATGCCCCACGCTACAAATATAAATGCACAAAATACTTTTCTTTGTGATCAAGGCTTCTGGCTCCCAAAGCCATAGACTAGCATTCTTTAAATGGCATTCCTCCGTAGCTAAATTCTCTCTGTCAAAATAATTGATGAAAGCTTGCTCTTATTCTCTTCTATTTTGGAAAGACGAACAGAACTATGGCAGAGACCAGGTTTCAAAAATCCTGTTTTAGCCAGGACTTTGCAGAGGAGGATTTTAATTTGGTTACACTTAGCCCTGGAACTTCAGGTAAGGACATTAGATGCAGTTGACCCAGGCAGCTGGTTCTTTCTTGGTTCCTCCTAATCTGGGTCTAATAAGGAATCCTGCCAGTTGGCTAGCTTCAAATTATCTTGTCACTCTAAGGTTCTGTAAGTTAGTAATTTGCTCAATTAAGCTACCTCCGTGGGATGATTTCATTTGCATTCTCTTATATTTCACAATCTGTTCATTCAAATTTTTCTTTCTACCGGTACATGGTATCTTTCCCCTTATTTCAGGCCTTTACTGAATTTCTTACTTTTATTCTGCAAACCTCACAAGTAGATGACACGGGCACCTATTGTTAACAAAGAATGCTTGTAGGTGTGTTATTTTCATCTTTCCGGCGAAGGGAGTTGGAGCTTTGTTTATAGAATAAGTTGCATGTATGAATTGTGATTCCTTCCCAGCTACTTTCATTACTGAGATTTGCTGCTTTAATTAAAAATGTGCTCTCCTGCCTGATCTGTGCTGAACATATTTTGCTTTTTTATTTCTGTTTCTAAAATCAGTTTAAGCTTTATTTTCTTCCAAGAACAGAGGTTAGGGCAAACAGGATTTTACTAAAATGAAAGAAATTGTAATATATACATAATACACTGTTTTGTACAAATTAGCACCAGACCGCCGCCATTACAGGATAGTCTTTCCTGACTTTTGAACTTCCAGATGTCATATTACATTTCCTATAATTTGCAGCCAAAATGGCCTAATGCCTAATGTAATGTTGATTCTCATTGAGCAAAGCAATCAAAGGCTATTTTCCATTCTTCAAGTTATAAACTGGTTACGTGTTTCAGCTTTATATATAAAAATAGATAATGTGTGTGTACATTGGTAGATACCTAATGTATTTTGACCAGGAGTGATCAGTTATTTGCATCTAGTTTATATTCTTGAATCACTCTGGTAACGTTTACACTCTTTTAAAAGGTAATGCTATTTTCATGGTTCCTGGCAACAGTTTCTGTGTTGTCAACAGCAGAGACCAACAGATTCAGCAACCAAAACTAATCCAAGAACCACAGTGACGTAGTGATGGATCCCGCACTCGGATCAGATTTGGCACGTTTGATGTTCAACTTTTTGATGTTACTAAATAAATGCTGGTATAGCTCTACTCAGAGGCTTTGCCAGAAAAGTAAAAAAAAAAAAAAAACCCTATTCTCTATCCATCTTCATTTTTAATTTTTCAAAGTAAGTGGGAGGTTTAAAATAAAGATGTCTTTGAAAAAGAGGGAAATTCTTGTAATTTGGCAACGGCGTATTGATAATTAAATCACTCTTTTTAGAACACCAGTAAATAAAGACATTTTTATTTTCATAGTTCATTGTTCATAATGGAAAGGTTGAGCCTGGAAGAAGCAGAAGCCGCATTCAAAGGATTAAGCAAGCAAACCTTTTTCCAAAAAGTGGGGGAAGGAGAAGAAATTACACCTTTCTACATAAATTCAGTTTAGTGTAGTAGTGAAGGCACCAGGCTAGAAACCAGGAAAATGAGAGTTCTAGTCGTGCTTTAGGACAAAGCCAGCTGGGTGACCCTGGGCCAGTCACTCTCTCTCAGTCCTGGGAAGCAGACAGGAAAATCACTTCTGAAAAACCTTGGCAAGAAAAGTTCAGGGACAAGTCCAAACAATATTCACGAGTCAACAATGGCTCACATATTCAAGATAGGCTGCTTGACCCATAGTGGTTTATGATAACAGATTTGGGGGCAGGGGGATTATCAGGATGTTTACGAACACAATCATCTCCTTGTGATCAAACACAGGTAATTCTCGAGTTAAGACCATAATTGAGCCCATAATTTATGTTGCTAAGTGAAACATTTGTTAAGTGAGCTTTGCCCCATTTTACAAATTTTCTTGCCACAGCTGTTAAGTGAATCATTGCATTTCTTAAGTTAGTAACATGGATTCCCCATTGACTTTGCTTGTCAGAAGGTTGCAAAAGCTGATCGTATGACTCCAGGACACTGCAACCATCATAAATATGAACCAGTTGCCAAGTGTCTGAATTTTGATTATATGACCATGGGGATGCTGCAATGGTCATAAGTATGTAAAACAGTCATAAGTCACTTTTTTCTGCTCTGCTGTAACCTTGAATGGTCACTAAATGAACTGTTGTAAATCGAGGACTACCTGTACTTTTTCCTTTTTAAAAGGTGTTGGAGATGAATTTAGGGGACAAAAAGTCAAATTTTCCCTTCCACAAATACTCCTCCTTAAGTTGCAATGTATAGAAAGGGGGATAGTGCGCTGAAATCAGCCTTTACATGAAATGACTAAGATCATCTAGCCATGCATTAACTTTCACCTTGGAAGAAGCATGGAAATCAAAACTGCTTACAGTTTTTCTTCACTTAGCAAAATCATACATAAAGGATTAGAATTCACTAAAGTTAAATCCAGAAGTTAAGTCTTTTCCAGAAACAAAACTCTTTCCCCAAAATCAAGGAAGCCCTTTCTAAATCAATCTCTCATCTCTTTCTCTCCCTCTCTCTCTCTTTCTCTCTCTCTCATCTCTCTCTCTCTCTTTCTCCCCCCCCCTCTCTCTCTCTGTGCTGTTATACATGTGTATATGTGTATACATGATGACAATGTTCATATTGGTTTTGACAGAACCTCTAGGGCATATCCTTCAATTATATTTTTATTCACTGAATGGATAGAAATTATCAACTTCCTTTGAGTCACAATAGATACCAATGTTACCAAGTTTCCCAAAAATCTCTTAATATCCTTTATTTCAACTACAGTAGAACATCTGGTCATGAATGCTTCTGA
>JANHJO010009927.1:47794-59102 GCA_032468235.1 Pseudoxyrhopus heterurus
TTCATAACACTAGAGAATATAGTGGACCGCAGTGCAGTAGACCAAACCCTGAGAACAAATACCCCACTTCGCATCTCAATGCTCCGTCTCTCTTGATCTCTTTTCATTCTTGTTCGATCTTACCTGCTCCTTAGGTGAGAGGGTATGACTTGCATGCAGAGGAAGCGGGAAGAGATGAATTTTGAACCCCAATAATTTAGGCATCCCGAATATGGAGAAATAGTTTTGCATAAATTATGCACGACTTCTTGGGAAAATGTGAACAAAAAATGTCTATTCCTCCCTTCCCTCTCCCTCCTTCCCTTAATGAATCATGCCCTAGATTTCGGTGGCGCACACACATTCATTCAAATGGCACTTTGGGTTGTTGTTGTTGTTGTTCCACCACCTGTATTTTTAGTTCTTCCATATGCTGCTCAGTCAACTTGCTCTGAACATTTTGTTCTGGATTTTTTCACATCTAGAAAATGCAACTCTTCGGCCTGATTTCCAAAGAGACATCCTCACTTAGAGCCTAAACTTGTATCAGTAGCCTGTTTCATTTTAAAGGAAAGACCTGCCTTGAGAGTCTGCAATTCTGATAGAAGGAAAGAAGGGTGCTGTTCCCCTTTAATGGTTTTATGGAAAGTCCCGCTCCTGGTGGGCCCCCAAATGCAGGCAGATTTTGGTTAAGAGAAACTGTTTTTGCTCAGTTTCATTACTTTGGTCAGTTAGATGTAGAGGAAGTGACCGGATCCAATGCTTTGGTCAAAATAAAGGAAAACAGTGTGACAGTGTTGCAATGCAAGTTCTGCCTCTTTCATACAAGTTTGCAGGGTCACATCACACACCACATACAAAAGGAGCAGAACATGGTTGCTGAGCTGCTTGAATTAATCCCTCCACCCTCTACCCTCCATGAGGGTGCTTCTCGTTGGAGATTTAAACCATACCTCTAGCTTGTCAGCCTCAGAAAAAGGAACCAGGGTTAGGACAAATGTTTTTCTCCTTTCCTTGGACCCTGCCTCTTAAATGCTAAAGGCCAATAAAAAAATGAAACTTTAGCAACTAGAGACACAATGTGCTTGGTGCAGTGGGACCACAAAACTGTAAGTGCTTTTAGGATGTGATGACCCCTTCACACATAACCCCCAAACCATGATTGCTCTGCCCAATTCAAGACAGTTGGCTGGTATGGTAAAAATCAGTTGCCTATAGAGAGGATATGTGAAATATTTTGTGTCCACAAACAGACTACACATTTAATGAAGCATAGTTAACAACCTCCTTAAAATTTCCTGGAAGACAAAAGCTCTACCTTGCATAGTTCCAAATCTTGTGCTAAGGACCGTTTAGGGGCCTATCAAATGATAAATGAAAAGCATTCCTCTGTGTTTCTTCTCATTATGTCTTCTTTCACACCTTGCTTTTAAGGCCAAAACTATTTTAAAGCTATCACTAAAAGTTAATTATATTTAGCAGGGGTTTTCGTGTAAACATTTGCTTCATTTATATTGTCAGACAATACTCACATTATACTCAAATGTGATTAGAGAAAACACACACTCTTGTCAACTAGCGTGATAGCTTTTGTCCTGCCAAAAAAGAGATGTGTCATCAAAAAAAGGTCATAAGGAACATGCAGTGCCCTCAGACATTAATTATTAATATGCATCAGTGCCAACTGAGGAATAATTACTGTATTGTAATGCAAATAGATTTCCAGTAGTAGAGATTTCCAATGAAGAAAATAATGTCCAATGGGCCAGCCTGCCAGATGCTTCATATGTCCCTTGGCTGCCAATTTAATGCTGAATAAGAACCTCTTTTTGGTTCTTTGTCTTTACATCAGAACTAGGAGAAGAGCACCATCTGATGTGAGACACATGGATCACCCTCCTGTCAAAATTACTTTCTTAACTGCCCTAAAATGTATGTAATGGCCTGCAAAACCTAAGATAATACTGGATTAGGCAGTGCCCCAATTCTAGCAACCAGCAGACCCCGTTTACTGTTCCGGGACACTGTAGTATCTAGGAATGTGTCTTTGCTCTGCCTTATTGCTTCTAAAAGGTAAAATGCTTTGTCTAAGTAGACCAGAATGCTTTCAGAGCACCTTAAATTGCAAAACTAGAAAGAAAAAGACACGTTGATTTGGTAGTTTGGTCAGCTAGTGGTTAGCTGGTTTTTTTTTTTTTTTTACTTCATTTAAACTGTTGGTTGAATTTTTGGGTTAATCCAATTCTTTCCTTGGAGGAAAAAATAATTTTTAAGACATTATAACCATGATCTGTAGAAGTTGTCTAATGGTAAATGACATGAATTTCAGAGTGTCTAATCTACTGGTAGCTTAAGTTATATTCATAGCATCACCCGGCCATTGTTGAAGTGATGTAAAGCCTGTCCCCACTGCTGTTATCTTGGCAAAATGATGGTTGGATGATTTAAGAAGACATTATAAGTCACTCGTAAGAAAACAATTTTAATCTAGCCAAGTGGATCTGACATTTTACTTGAAAGACCTTCAGCACCAAGTTTTTAATTAAAAAGAAAATTCTGAAACTGTGAACTCTCAGAGTCCAAGAGGGAAAAGAAATAACATTTTTTTCCTACTATAGTTGATTGTGCCTTCTGTTGTGATGATGTTCATGACTGTATTTTACTTTTGTGTTATAATTTTACCTTCAAAACCGACTGCATCATTACAACTCACAGTTGAATTCTTCCTAAGTGCCTATTGCTGACAGCAGGCTTCTTCCATTATTCCAAAAGAAAATCCAGCCACATTGGTTATGCCAAGAAAGGCAGAAGGCTCTTGGTTTCCCCCACCCCCCAATATGTGTTATGCAAGTATTTAGTCCTTCACTCTGCAGTTTTCACCCTTCTGAAATTTATGAAGCTCTCACATTAACATTTTTAGCGGCCTATTAAATGCCTTCTTATTCCCAGGTCTTCCTTGGATGAAAATGTACATATGGGTTTTGCTTCTGCATTTGTTCTTTGTTTGCTTCCAAATTAATTGCAGCTTTATGCCGTTGCATTAATCCATTTTTATAAACTTGAATTGATTGTAAACCACTTTAAAATGGGAAGCCATATGTCAATAAAGTTCTGAGCTGTGAATTACAGATTCTGAGTTCCAGTATATTTTTTGTTTCTGTTTTATATTCAGCAAGCCTAGAATTGGTGTGAACCTAATTCTTCATATTCCTCCTGCCCTACAGTTCATTGATTGGTGGTCAGTTATCAATTAAATAGGTTTCGATATGTATACAGCAATGCCAAGAGGACTTTTGCATCTACCGATAAATTAATATGTTGATGCCTAAAAAATCCTCTGAAACATTATACCTGGAAGGACTACTGTATTCTTTCATAGACTTGTTCATAGCGATATTTTTACTTTTATAGATACAAATCCTTGACTTAGAACTACAGTTAAACCCAACAAGATTGTTGTTAAGTGAGTTTTGTCCCATTTTACTAGCTTTTTTGTCACAATGGTTAAGTGAATCACTGTAGTTGTTAAATTAGTAATACGGTTATTAAGTGACTCTGGCTTCCCTGTTGACTTTATTTATCAGAAGGTCGTAAAAGTTGATCACATGATTCCAGGACACTAAAGTTGTCATAAATATAAGTCAGTTGCTAAGTGTCTGAATGTTGATCACGTGATGCTGCAATGGTCCTCATAAGTCACTTTTTTCAGTGCTGTTGTAGATTCAAAGGGTCATTAAACGAATGGTTGTAAGTTGAGGACTACCTGTATAGTTCTAAGTTGATTGTCAACACAAAGCATTTGCTTCCTTTCTTTAAATAGCCTTGGAGTAAGATACTTCAGCTCCTGGGGAAAGATGAATGGCTAACTTAATCTTTCAGATAATAAATGATCCCTGGGTTCAGAAGAGGCCATTGCTGCATGTTAAAGTTAGTGCTTTTACTTTTTCTGTTTTCAGCTTTGTTGTCTGGAGAGATATGAAAAAACTGAGCAGCCCTAAGATGTAGGTTAAAATCTGTGTAACTTCTTTCTAGACTTGACTGCGTTTACCAAGTTGCTTATGGAGTGAGAAAAAAAAAATGGCTTTATACTGGTATTAAGTTGCTCATCTCCAAATGACTCCCTGGGCCAGGAATACAATTTTTTTAGAGTGGATGCTATGGGCCCAGTTCAAAAAAGTTCAAAAAAAAGGTGGGATTCAGGCAAAGCAGGCAGGATAAAGGGAAAAATTAAACGAAAAATTGAAACATACATAGAAAACTACGGCAGAAAAAAAAACCCTAATGGTTCATTGAGTCTTCCCTTTGAGTTTGTTTTTTTTCTTTTTAATGTATTTATTGTTGTTAATTAGTACTTTTATATTTTATTTATTTTTTATTTTAAATTTTTGTCAGGTTATTACTTATTATTTAGCGTATGATGAGAACATGACAGAACAGAAGTAAACATATATACCCAGTCCACATAATTATATACAAAACTTCTATCAGGTACGGCAATGGGCTCATAACTGAATATCCAGTTCATCTATCCAGGCGATCGTCTCTGGTGTTATTTCCTGCAGGTCTTCTAGGAAACAAGAGGAGGCATGTGGTGGACAGTCTTGCACAATAGGTTTAATAGTTTTGTCAGATGATGGACATGTGTTTATCCCAAGCAGGTATAACCTCAATTACTGATGATTGACCTCTGCTATACGTATTGATGGGATTGAATTTGGGATTGAATTTGATATGATTGGCCTCTTATGTTAGAAGCATTATAACTCAATGACAGCTCTAAGAAAGCTGCACCCAAGGCTTCTCCAGATCACAGGTTGTTTACTCCTGCTCTAAACCAATTTATCGTCATTCATCTCCATGTAAAATGGAAACTTTTGCAAACACTGAAGTGTAATTGTAAAGACAAAAAAAAAATCCTACATACCGTAAAGAACTTTGCCCATTAAAAGTCCTTTTTAATATTGCAAACCCCTTTTTTCAACAAGTCCTTTTTTTGTGAGAAATTGTCATTCTTTCTATTTTTCTTCCCATTCAGTGCCAGGGAAAATGTCTTTGAATGGATCTCCAATTGCAGTTCTACTTTTAAGCCACATGGCGGAGGTGTTACTTTAAAGCAGCAAACAATGCTTTAATTAGGTTTGGCCTTGTCTGCCCTCTGCCCCTGTTTTCAAGCAAGTTTAATTTCTTGTTATCAAAATTATTGTGACAATGGTTGATCACAATAATGTAGCTTTGTGTAAAGTTGATCCCTATAAATGGCAAGATATTTAAAATGGCAATGTTAGGTAAAATGAGGGAAAGATATATTTCATCACCAGCTCTAATATTTTCCAACTTTGAAATATAACAATACAACAAAGATATAGCCAGTCAGTTTTCATATAGCACTTGCTTATACAACACAAAGCGGCCAATACACAATTGATAAATAGGGAAACGATGTCTGTACAGCAGAGAGTGCATTCACTGATGCACCATTTTTCAGGATTTCAAGTTTACACCAACAGAAAAATGGCAGGGAACTCTATGCTTACTGTAGATGAAATCAGTTTTTTTACTCATGATAAAAGAGAAAGCATTAACAATGTATGAAGACATAATTAAAAATAGCCGAAAACTTTGAAGAAACATCTCTCCCGAATGTGTAAGTATTTTAGTGAGTAGCAGTTACCAAGCATCTTAATTTTGATTATGTGACCAAGGGAATGCTGCTACAGTTGGAAGTTTGAAAAACAGTCACAAGTTACTTTTTTGAGTGCCATTGTAACTTTGAATGGTCACTAAGCAAATCGTTGTTAGTCAAGGACTACCTGCAAACTTGTGCTTTCCTCTGCAGCATTTCTATGCAGTAGATGTGGCTTGCTTGGCACTCTTTTTTTGTTCAATTACTAGCTGGGCTATTCATCTATATAGGAAATATATTAATTGGAATTTTAATGAAATTTGGTCTAATGAATTAGAAGCTCACTGCAGTAATTCAATCTCTCTTCATGCTACTTGAGCTTTGTGTGTCATATCTGTCCATAGGCTTGATTTGGGCCTCTGTTCCAGACAATCTTGGGAATTGCATTTCTATTTAAAAAAAATCAATTAATGCTAAACAACTCAAATAGCTGTCTCATGATTTTGCCAAAATACAATTCCCAGAATTTTGGAGGACCCCCCCCCCCACCGTGTGTGGGGTATTGTATCGTATAACAATATAAAATACATCGTAAATATATAGGACTTTGTGTCCAAGTTGTGCCCCCTCCCAGCTTACAGTTATCAAGATACCTACAACATCCACAGATTGCATCTGTGGAATTTCAAACATTAAACCAAAATGAATGAAAACAAATTAAATGTGGCTACAATTCCTCTATCTACCATAAAACGCCTGAAAATTCTGTCACCTCAAAATCAAAATAAGATTCTAGGTACCAATTTATAACTAACTAGATCACAGTTTTGCTCAGGGTTTCCAACAGGAGTCTTTGTCTGCTTGATGATGACATAAATTGAATCTGGATCTTTCTCTAAGCAAAATGTGTGCTCTGACTCTGAGAGAAATATCTAATTATGGATAACCAATCTGCTGAAAGGTGTCATCTGATCCAGTCTTCTTTACTTTGATGCCCTCCAGATGGATTGTTGCCTTTAATTCTAGGAATTTTAGTCCATTTTGGAAAGCTGATATACCCAGCATTTTCAACATTCTGATGAAAAATGATTGATAGGAATTTAGGTGCAGAGCCCCTATACCTACACTTAAATCACATTTAATTAGCCCAAGACATTCCCTTCAGATTTTTTCTTATTTTGTTGGTTTACATGATCACATAGATTGAATTATAAATCCAATGCTAGCATTCCACCCAATCTACAGAAAAAGTCAGTCAAAGCTGAACAACCATGGCCAAGTACAAATGAACTGAGCCTGAGCGTATCTGGAGAAATCAATAGAAAACATTTGATTGGCCCATTGAATTGCAACCAGCAATGCGGTTAGATTTGCAAGCAATTTGTACAAAGCTGTAAATACTTTTCCCCCCCTAAGAAAGGATATTTGGTTCAATGGCTTTACATTTACAAAATCTATAAATGCCCAGAGATCTTCTACTATTCACAGTGGCAACTCAGATGAGTATCTGGAGGGGGCCACTCGAGTTTCAAACCACATTACTAACCCCATAATTGATTTGTTTGGGCTCCTTAGTCTATTTTGAGGGGAAATCCTTTAGCTTTGAATAATTTCTCTAGCCAGTGGGATCAACTGGATGTTCAGGCAAAAGCTACTTCCTTATGGAATGGAATAGGGTGTCCTCTTTCAGAAGAAACAAAGACAGGAGTGAGCAGTTTGCCATTTAGTGAGACAAACAACTTTTATCCATATTCCGACAGTCCTCTAAAAGTATAGGTAGTCCTCAACTTATGACCACAACAGAGCCCAACATTTATGTTGCTAAGCGAGACATTTGTTAAGTGAGTTTTGCCCCCATGTTATGACCTTTCATACTGCATTTGTTAAGTGAATCGGTGCAGTTGTTAAGTTAGTAACACAGCTGCTAAGTGAATCTGGCTTGCCTCTTGACTTTGCTTGTCAGAAGGTCACAAAAGTGATCACCTGATCCCAGGAAACTGCAACCGTCATAAAAAAGAAACAAATGTCAAGCATCTGAATTCTGATCACGTGACTGCTACAATGGTCATAAATGTGAAAAACAATCATAAGTCCCTTTTTTCAGGGGTGTTATAACTTTGAACGGTCACTAAATGGACTGTTAAAAGTCGAGGACTACCTGTATACTGAACATCTGTCAGTGATCTGTACCTCTTCTGGCAATCTGCAATTTGAGATAGTTGCTTCAGAAGGCACTTGTGGATTGTATGGAGCCAAGGAAAATGACAATAGATGGAGCTGTATGAACTATGTAATCTACCCCATGACTGTATGTTAACTAGCTAGACTCTGTCACCAGTGTTGGGATATGTTTCAGCTGGTATCTACTTGGTATCTGTTTGTAGCGTGTATCACGTGGCATGCAAAGTCTCCCTGGCTGACCTTAGAAGAGTAAAAGGAAGGCACAGATAGAGATGGAGGTAGAGAAAGGAATGTTCCTGATAGAGTAGCTCAAAGCACTGAGAAAGCAGGAAGTTTCTCTTTTCTGCTCTAGTACCGCATCCTCTTCCACTTCCTAATAACTTCCAACCTGGATTTTTCTGGGTTTCACTTTCACTTTCCACATAATAGGATTCCCAGTGTTGATTATGGAGCAAAATGAGTACTGTAATCCTTTAAAAAAAAAACCTCTTGCCACCCAGAATTTTGTTGGTTGGATGGGCGGCCCTTTATATATAATAACAAAAAAACTAATACATCTGAAAATACATCTCTCCCACCTTGTCTTTACAAAGTCCAAAAAACTTTACAGTCCAAAAATCTTCTGAGATGTTAGCCATAGCCACATTCCTTCTGTAGGATCAGCTGCTTCTTATCTGACTTGTTTCCTAGTCTGCAGTTCTTCATCCCGTCTCCTAAGATCGTTCTTCATGTTTCATTCTGAGTGTCGAAGTTTATGCCAGGTGAGATTGAACCAGAATTTATGAGAAAGCAAGTCCTACTATTAGAGACAGAGCAAGGCAGCGACGACCGATGGTAGATACTGAGGGCCACAGAGAATGGGCCTGTCTCTTCTTAGCTACTTTACTGGTTTAAGATTCAATGTTTTTTCTCCCCATTAAGCTTTGCCTGCTTAAAATGGATTTCCATATAATAAGAATGGAAATTAACTTAACTGATTTGGTTGTTCATGCCAATTCTCAGTACCCTTGTCTCCAACCTTCTCCCATTCTTATGCAGCCTACATGCTTGCCACCCACAGCCTGCACAAATAATGAACAGACTGGAAGACCCAGCCGGTAAGAGAAGAGGCTCAGTATGCAGAAAGGGGGTGGAAAGGCTTTGATATCAATCAAAGGCATTGAGCCTGCTACCTTTTGTGTATTCATCAAACATAGCAGACCTTTTTAGAAGGGGCACTGTAACATGTAGAACTATGCTATTTGGCTTCTGAAGTCTGCAGGTAGGTACCATTAAGTATTTCAAAAATACCTTTTTAAATTTTTTTTAAAAAATTTGTTTTTAAGTTTTGGGAAGGAAGTTAATACAGCAATTCATAGAAAGGAAGTTTAACTCACATCAGATTGTCATGTGGCTGACTTCCTCAGGCATGAAGCTTGTCCCTTACCTCAACTTTCTGGGCAATGTGGATAACAGGCACTTACTTCTTCAGAAATGTTCCTATCCCATTCCTCCTCCTCCTCCTCCTCCTCCCCCTCTCCCCCATTTAAATAATTTAGATATCTTAAAAAAACAAAAACAGCAAAACCTCTCTCATCATCTCATGAATACCAGGGTTGGGGGGAGAAGGCAGATTAAAGGGTGGTTTGAATTTTGCATTAAAATGATTCTGACGTAGAAGTGGTTTAATTCAAGAGTCCCCAACCTCTGGACTGTGGCGCACTACCAGACCATGGCCTATTTGGAATTGGGCTGCATAAATAGTGGGCAACAGGCAATTGCACCATGTGCACTGGCCCACCACTTATATAAGGGAGGTGTGCGATACATGCCAGTCTGCAGGCCAGTTCCCCTCTCCCCCCCTCAAAGCCAGGCCAAACCACAAAGGTTGAGGACTGCTGGTTTAAGTGCAATCAACACTAGATTAGATCAAAATATCAGCTGAGGAGATAAGAGAGATGAAAGATAAGTGAGAAAGCCTTTTTCAAATTTGCCGTCTAAGCTACAGCACAGCTTCCTAGGAGTGGTGCACCCAGTCCCTTTTAAAGCAGGCTCTTTATCCTGATGTGCATTTTCTTATTCTGTGTCTCATGATAACAATCATGTTTGCATTATTATTGCATAAAACTGCTTCTTTTGCACAAATACTTATGGGGTTAAACATGGAGTCCAGTACTGGGAGCAAAAGCAGGAGGCTCATATGCCAGTTTCCCTGCGACAGGGCTTGAGTCAATTTTGCCTGGATTACTATAAATAGACAAGGTGGATGCCAGCCCTGTGAGATGGTACCATTTCATCCCTCAGAAATATACAGAAGTGGTTCATGTACTCATTTCATTTTTTCATTGTCCTCTGTACAAGCAATGCCTCAAATGGACTTGCCTGTTTGGAGGGGACATTTATTTTCTTGGCCTTTTGTTTATGTTCGTAGAGAAGCAGAATAGCAGGGAAACCATTAGAAAAATTCTATACCTCGAAACATTCAGGCTATCTCATTAAGGAGCCTTACAAATGGGAAGAAATTAATGGGCATATAGGTTCTCTGCTTTCCCTGGTGCAGTAATTCACCAATCCATTTTAAGTTGCTGGGAAGGAGTGCTGAAATTTTCCTATTTAGGGGCACATAAATGTCTTTCTAATCTGGAATGCTTCTCTCAACCTTGCCTACGCCTTGAACACAAAAGGCTGTAATCTTCCCTTGCTGCTTCACCAAAACAAACCCCTCAAAGACTCCTTACAGATTATGCTTAGTCGGACATCAAAGCTGAAACCAGTGGACAACGGAACACTGCAGTTGGTTGCTGCAGTGATATTAGAACATAAAAGGTACACCCAGCAGTATCAGACTAAAATCCCTGGTAAATTTTCATTGCCAGACTCTAGAAGGGATATAAACCAAGCCTTACAAAATAGTAATCAAGGGTGTTAATCTTTCTTTCTTTCTTTTTTTACATTTAAATACAACACTTTGAGGTGGTTGAATTAACACTGCCTTTTACTAACGGAATAAATTAATGGTTGTTTGAGCCCTTTGAGAGTGTTTCTCATAAAGATAATGGGATACTGTTGCAGTCAATCTGCACAAACATTTTAACCTATCACTAGGAAGTCTAACGTGGTCCTGAGGTACATACCGGTAGCATACCTCCCAAAATATCTTCCGGAACTACAGTGACTGTAATTTCTTGGAAATAATAAAGGAGGAACCTGAAAAAGGGGCAAATTCTTTTTCTATAAGGATAAAAAATAGTTTACATTTATGACTTGGCTTGAGAAAATATCACTCTCTCAGACCATTCAGTATTAATACCTATTATTACAAGTGCCATCTGAATGCCAATTAATGTAATTCCTTTTGTATTCGCTGAGTAATGGCAGGAGTCCACTACTGAGATGAATGTCATAGGCCACACAAACTTTTGAAGGCTGTTGTAAACATGTACTTTTTAATATGAATATTGCATTTCTTTTCTTTTTATTTATTTGGATAAATTTTTATTCATTCCAAATCAACAGATTGTGGGAAAGGAATTTCTGATAACTGAT
>JANHJO010009927.1:130260-143337 GCA_032468235.1 Pseudoxyrhopus heterurus
GAAGGCTGAGTCGACCTTGAGCCTGGTGGGATTCGAACTGCTAAATTGCAGGCAGCTGGAAGCTGAATACTTAATTATAAAGTACAGCATTAATCCTCTGAGCCACCAAGGAGAGGAAAACAAAGCTCTTTCTTACCTGCATGTTTGGGTACCTTACAAGCTACCCAAACATAGGACTTACTAAAAGGAGGAGCTCTCTCTTTCCCCTTTAAAGGTCCTGAATCCTCAGATGTTACGCCAGTAGATGAGAATTGAGTAAAAGGTATTAGTATAGTACTAGAATCTGTTGCCTTATATCAACACTAGAAATGCACTTGAATATTATAGCAGTAGCAATAGCACTTAGACTTATGTACTTCACAGTGCTTTACCCCCTTCTTACAGAATCAGCATATTGCCCCCAACAATCTGGGTCCTCATTTTACAAACTTTGGAAGGATGGAAGGCTGAGTCAATTTTGAGGATCTTCAAACTCCTGGTGTGTGAGCAGAGTTAGCCTGCAATACTGCATTCTAACCACTGCGCCACCACAGCTCTTATCATATTTGTATATATACGAGACAGCGACTCTGAGCAGCATGCAGTACTTAATTGAAAAAAGGAAAAGAATAAATACATTTAAAAAATCATTATTAAAAACTACTCCCCAAAAAATCCCATATGAAACGAGAGAGGAATGATGTTAGCCATATAGGAAGGTCTTGATGTACTTGCATAATATTAAGAGGTTGTGAGGTTGAAGCTAACCTCACTTCTGGGGAGTGGAGATTCCGTAAGGCTGTTTTGTCTGTTAAGATGAGAACTCGGATTCTGCTTTTTTAGTGTTCATGTTATGTGTGCAAAATAAGTGGCATACATTTTTTTTAAATAAATATTGCATGGATTCCACCAGGGTGGAACAAGGCCAAACATAAACTTAAAACTGTACATGGATTCCTCTGAAGGAATACTTGCAACCATGTTTGCTTGAAACCATTTTTGAACCATCATAGCTGATAGATGTTATTTTTGGATTGCATTCATGTATTGCACTATGCATTCCTATGTGTGTGTATTATATAAAACATATAGAGCTGCCTAGACTCACATGGCCATGACCAACTTATGACATCTGTTCAAGCTGTGGTCATGAATCAAATTGTGTGCTGTCCTTAAGTGTGACATCACATGACTACAACTTGTGACTTCCTGCTAGCTTTCCCATTAACTTTGTTTGTGAACGTTGCAAATAGCAATAACATGACTGCAGGACACTGTAAGTATTATAAATGTGCATTGGTTGCAAAGTGCCTGAATCCTGATCATATGACTGGGGAAATATGAATGTGCATTGGTTGCAAAGTGCCTGAATCCTGATCATATGACTGGGGAAATATTGTGATGGCCACAAGTTCAAGATCTGGTATAAATTTCTTTTTTCAGCAATGACATAACTTTAAACAGTCACTGAATGAGCAGTCATTAAGTGAAGACTACCAATATGTGGCTGCAGTGGGAAGTCTAGGGTTAGATTTGGATTTAGTTGTGAATTAAGGTTGACCAACTTGCTGCATAAGTCTAACTCATATTTGAGATCAAGAGTTTTGTTTGTCACCATTCCTACTTTGTGTTTGATAATAACGTAATATAATGCTTATTTTCTGAACAGGAAATGTTTGATGTTATTCTGGATGAAAACCAACTTGAAGATGCTTGTGAACACTTGGCAGAATACCTTGAGGCCTACTGGCGTGCTACACACACTACCAGTAGCACACCTATGACACCATTGCTTGGAAGAAACCTAGGCTCCACTGCACTATCCCCTTACCCTACTGCGATCTCTGGATTACAGGTATGAATCCATGACTTTGTCGTTGGTGGTGTGCACTTACGTATCCTGTATCGGAGCCAAATGGCTCATAAGAAGACACCTGTATTCGGAAACCAGCGTGCCTAGAGATTTAAACATGCAGTGGTTTTGTTTGCTTGTTTGTTTAATTTCTATAGGTGCCCAACTGAACTAAGTGACTCTGCCCCATTTTCCATTAAAGATTAGGTTACTTCCATTAATTGGTATAAAGCACTTGATAATTGAAAAAAAAATATGGGAATTCTCCTGTAGTTTGTAATTCATATGAGCCTCACAGTGCTTTCGAATGCTTTCTGTGGGTTTGTTCCATTGGAATACAGTTAGGGTGTAGGGTGAAAATATGCCTGCCAGTGAACATCACTTAATTAATTCACTAGCAAGTATTAGCAACATACAATCAGATGTGGCAGGTGTGTAAATTCCTTTTGTATGATACTGGTTCCACTGGATTTAGGGGGGGATATATTTCCAGACCTGTATGCAACGATTGTAACACTACTTAGTGTCTCAATATATAATGAATCTTGACTGGATGTGTCTCTTGAAAAGTGGAGTGAACAAGTGATATAAATATTTAGTGATCAATCTACAATTCCTTCTATGTTATTATAATGCCACAGCCAACAGGTAATGCACAGCTATATGCACTGGATTAACTGATTTTATTAGCCACGAAAAAAAACCATAGCTACTTTGGTTGATCTTTAATTTTGGGAAGTTTTGTTCAGATACAGATAGAATATGAGTAACATTAAGATTGTTGTACGTAAATCAAAGGGGATGATGAAACATAACTAGATCCTCCCTTTTTATCATGAAAAAAAACCTGCTGCACAAAAAAATCTTTAAAAGATAAGTATGTCAGATACATTATGGTGCCACCAATTGTTACAGTTGTTCCAAATAGATTGGTTTCAGTATTTTCTCCAGGTTGATCAACTCACAAAAGTTGTGTATTAATATGATGCTAATGCCCTGCCTCTAGTGTAGTTTGCCTCATTTCTTCTTTGAGGTAACAGTTCAGAAAAATTAGTTCATCTGTTCTGATTTTTTAAAAATGATTAATAAAATATTATTCCAATTATAAAAAGATTCTGAACATTTTTTTCCACAGGGATAGCTCAAAAACGGCGGGCCTTTGACACTTCAAACGTGGCATGTAAATAGTCCTTAATCAGAAGTACGTGTTTTACTAAGTTGGGGGGAAAATGTCTTATCAGTTCAAGTTGTCTATGTTTGTAAGTGCACAGAGAATGCACAGAGGCCAGTGTCGCTAAACAACTCAGCACAATGTGTGTGGCTTTTACTACGTGTTACACTTCCCATAGTCTGTATGTCAGTTGGAGGATTAAGCATATCCTCCAAACTCAATCTGCTATTCAAAATGATGGCTTTTAATATACTCATTCACTATCTTAAGTGCTCTGTTTTTTTCTGTCACTGCATGAATGCAGAAGAAGGCATTTAATTTTTGAATTTATGTGTAATATGTTAAGGCCAGGTTCTACACATAGCATTGTTTCTGCTTAGTGAGTGGTTGACTGTGCGAGCAACAGTTTGAGTTCTGTGGAAACATGCTTGTTTTTAACTGTGAAAATTTTCATTTTCCATCTTGTTTGTGTTGGCCAGCTCCTTCTCTTGAACTTTGCTCCTAAGCAAGGGCAAATGAAGTAGACAAAGCAAACTCACTTAGATGGCTTTAGCACAATCCCCACACTTACCCCAGTTCCATTCACTGTTAATCTGTTTTTCCAAGGAATGAAATTTAGCTCCTGGTCAGTTTACAAAGGCTGTTTCATACCATCTTATGAAGGCCTTGACCTAGGGTTTTTTAGCTTGCAATCCAAGTCATACTAAACATGCCTATAGTGTCTGCAGCTTATCTGTGAGCTAGTACTAGCCATTATAGTTACTCCAGATATTAGTAGATTGCAGACAAGATTGCTTTGCCTGTCTGTGTCATCTACTTAATTCTAGAATTCTCAGCAAACAGAAAGAAAATAGCAGTGATATATTGCAGTATTAGCCCTCACACAAGGATTATACCTTTGACTTGAAGAATGTGGAGATAAGGAAGTTACTTCATAATCCACTACTAAGAAATGTAAATATGAATTCAGTCAGTATAGATAGAGCAAAAATTGTAGGTGAAGGTAAGTTAAGTAATACATAGCAGGAGTTGAGCAGTGGAATATTTCAGATCTTCTATAAAGCATGGAATGAAAAGCAGATGAATTTAGAACATCAACAGAAGCCTATTTTCAGAGCTTGTTCAGGGTGGGCCTTATTTTGAAATTTTAAAAGATGGCTTTTAAATTTTTCACCAGGCAGTATACCTGAGATCTGATTTTTCTGTTCTCATTGCCAAGTATTTTAAATTAAATCAAGGCACCACATTCTGCTGTTTTCTTACCTCAGCTTTTGAAAGCAGATGGCCAGCCTAAATATATTAAATAGCAGCCAATGATATGTTAAATGAACGATTTCAGGACAAACTTGCAACAAATTCAGAAGAGTGACACGAACTTGTGGCATCCAGCCCCCCGTTTTTTAATGTTTGACTGCTTTGCTATTTATAGAGCCAACGTCTGAGGCATAGCAACCATTCTACCGAGAATTCTCCAATCGAACGACGAAGTCTAATGACCTCGGATGAAAACTACCACAACGAAAGGGCTCGGAAGAGCAGGAACCGCTTGTCTTCCAGTTCCCAACACAGCCGAGATCACTACCCTCTGGTGGAAGAAGAGTACTCTGATTCGTATCAAGACTCATACAAACCTCAAAGAAACCGGGGGTCTCCTGGAGGATATAGCCATGATTCCCGACAGAGGCTTTGAATTGACGAACCTGGGGGCAAATGGTACTCATTGGTTGGCCACCTGCTGTTGTAACATAGCTAGGCCAAACAAAGCATCTTGATGCTTACAGGCTGCTGTCATTTCGTGCTCTAGAAGGGCAAAAGAGGATAGATCAATATTTCTCAACCTCAGCAAACTTAAGAATTTAAGGAAAGAATTCCAGGAGGCGAAGTCCACTCATCTTAAAGTTGTCGAGGTAGAGAAATACTGAGATAGATAATGCCCTTTCCATTTAGAATGAAACGAGTTTGCTCAAACACTTAGATGTGTTTTCTTTCCCATGTAATGTTTCATTTCAAACTGTTATCTTTTCTCTCCATTAGATATAATTAGACACATCAATTTGTAACGTAGAAAACCTGTTGAAGCGCACATATGATAATTTCCTGTTACGGAAATTCCAAATGACCAGTTCCAGTTGGAACCAATTTATAAACCAATTCCTGTTGGAATTTGGGTGAAATTGACTGGAAAGTCAACCTGAGCATGTTGCAGTCAGTGGAAAAAAAAAGTTAAATAAAATGAAGAGAAAGTAAATTACAAAATCATTATAAGCAAAAAAAAAATATTTTAAAAAAATCTCTAGTACTTGTTTACTGGAAGGTGAATTTATATATAGCTATAGATACGGTTAGAATAAATAATATTAATGTATTTATTTCAGACTACCAAATGTAAACACTCAACTGTGCCAAAAATAATGAATGAATGGAAAAGCTCAAATCCTTTCCACTTTAAACATTAGTGGATTTTTTTTTCCTCCCGCGCTTATATATTGCAGCAAACCTGTATTGCATTGATATTTTTTGCATTTGCTAGATCATATGAAACTATTTCAGCAACTTGAAATAAACTAGAGGTGAAGACGGGCATGTTTTAAAAACGTGGTGGAAATGAATGCACGTCCTGTAGCACAGATGAAATGGAGTTTCACTCACTGAACCGGGAAGGTGTGAAGAGTGCTCTTGGTGTGTACAGCTTTATGCATGAAGGGTCTTCTGCATGTTCCAAGTCTGTGATGGCACACCCAGGGGGTTTAAAAGATCTATCCATAGTTTCTCCTAGGTATATGAGAACTAGCTTCTCTCATGTTACTTGTACCTTAGCACTGGAGATGGGATTAGAGCTTTTGGCTTTGCCCCAACAAGAAAAGTCACCACCCTGAGTCCCTCGGGAGAGGGCGGTATATAAATTTGTAAAATAATAATAAAGTCCAGTTCAGCTACAGTAAATGATTTGCAGAAGGATGAAAACAACCATTACTCTTTTGGGGCTGGTAATGCTAAGCCTTAATGAAGAATCTATATCAGGCACAAGGATCCTATATATCTAGTGTCCTGGTTTGTTAAAAAAAAATATTGACTTTGCAAAGAGTTAAAAAGAGGTGTTTATATTCGGATTTTATCCTGTGCATTAAACGTATTAAAAGATGAATGTGTCTCACAGGAAAAGATTAACGTGACATGGTTCACGCTGCTTTATAGTCAAGAAAGAGATTTCATTCAGCCAAAACACTAGAGGAGCAGTATTATGCTAAGGCAACTCCAAAGTCTTGAGTGCTTATTTGGCATGCGAATTCTGAACCACGATGGCCTGTTCTCTTTATCGTGTCATAGAATGAGGTGTACTATTTTCCTAGTCTGAAAGTTATATCCACCAAACATCCTTAATCTTTTCCATCAAAAGTAATGTACCATGATAATTATGCTATGCTGGCCTTCCACTTGGATCCTGATCTCAAATGTGCTGCCGTCCTTATCTGGACTTCCTGCTTCTCCTTCCTCCGTGGAGTGAAAAAGCAGCCCTGAGTGCATGCGGCCCTTTGTACGTATAGGGGATGTCCTCATTGAAAAAGATGGGAAAACTCTGGCATGCCGGAACTTCATAAATGCATCATCAAGAAGATGTTTTGGAGCTCCTTGGGTCAGTAAGGGAATGTCAGGTCTAGAAATGTCCGAAAATGTAGGGTCACATACACTTCACATCTCAGATTGTTCTCAGAGTGGCAAGCATGGTGTTTATTTTCCACAATGCTTGTAATAAGCTGCTAATTACAAAATGATAGAAAGGAATACACAGAGAGAGAGAACCTTCTGACCAATATATTCAGTACAAGATTCTAGCGCTCATATTTCTGCATAAGAATGGGTGTTTGAGAAACAGGTGTTGAAAAAAGTAGGTGAGATTAGCATTCATGTATTAGAAAGAGAGCAGAACATACAAGTAAACTCTAAACAAATTATAACAAGTAGAGTTTGATACAAGGAAAAAGTGCACAAATAGCTACATTAAGAAGGGCTATACCAATAATGTGAAATGAACTAAGGTTATATTAGTTTGACAAAGATAAAATAATGTCTGTATAATTGATATACCTGATTGCTAGAATACAGCAAATGAAAGAATTGGATAGGACATTTCTGTACCTTTTCTCACTAAACTATGTTTAAAATGTGTTCAGATAGTTAAAGAATTGAAGCATGGCATAGGGTGGTATTTATATATTTTTTCCTCCAAATGAGGAGTGCACACTACTCTCCAGAAATACTTTAAATATATACACATCATAAGGCACTCAGGTAACTGGAACAGAAATATTCATATTTAACCATAAAGGCATAGGGCATGAGATTTATCACATATCAGAGGCCTTCATTTTAGCACAGAGAATGCCAAATCATACATGATGTTAACCGTTTTGAGGCTCTATGGAACTCTTCAAACATTAGGAAATTGAAAAATGGTGTACGCATTTTCCCATTGCATGCTGCTGGATACTTGCAAAGTAGACATTTTTGTATTTGACCATCAAATCTCAGGTCATGAATGTTACCTCATAACGGAGACCAGTACTCCAGCACAAACCTGCTTATAGACAGTCAATGGGATGTGGAGCTGCAGTGCCCTTTAGTTGTTTGGAGTTAAGGGAGAAAGGACTGTCAGATTTAGAACCAGCAAGGAAGACGTATTCAAGTTGGCCAGACAAAAGGTTCATTTCCTACCATATTACGAGCTCTCTAAGAATGAACGCAAAAAGCAGTGAGCTTATCGTAGAATCACCTCTGTAATTGGCTGCTGCTGATTGTGTAATCTGGGCGGAATATTTGACGGCACCGTTTGTATCATTCTGGAGCCTTCTTGGTGGACAGGGTATCTTCAGAGCGCTAGCACTTTAATGTATGCCCCAAACTTACATATTATTGGAAAATATTTCCTATACAGGTAGTCCTTGACATACAACCACAACAGAGCCCCAAATTTCTGTTGCTAAGTAAAGCAATTGTTAAGTAAGTTTTGTCCCATTTTACGACTTTTTTGTCACAGTTGTTAAGCGAATTGCTGAAGTTGGTAAGTGATTCATGGTTCTTAAGCAAATCTGGCTTCCCCCAATGACTTTGCTTGTTGGAATCCAGCTGGGAAGATTATAAATGGTGATCACGTGGCCCCAGGACAGTATAACGGTCATAAATATAGTGCCTGAATTTTGATTATTTGACCATGGGGATATTGCAACGGTTGTAAGTATGAAAACCTGTCATAAGTCACTTTTTTCATTTCTGTTGTAACTTCAAGTGGTCACTAAAACAGATGGCTGTAAATAGAGGACTACCTATAGTGTTGTATTTGAAATCAGACATTTGAAGAACAGAGTTTATCAGAAAAACCTGATTCCTTAAATGTATTTAGAGTTGTATATTTTTATTTAGGGAAATTATATTTTATGACCATCTTAGGCTGTTACATAATAGGTAAGAGTCTTCTAGTTCAGCTTGCATTGTGTACTTGTCCTGTCCTCTCTCAAACATAGCATTTTATTGGATGGGGAGAATCTTGATGATGCGTTCTTTGATTTGTAACTTTCATGTTCTCCCACTTCTTGGTAATTTTTAAGACACTTTGTTAGGGTAGCCCTTAGCTGCAAAAATTCAGAGAACCACTAGATGTCAAGGAAGAAATTGGCTGCTCTCTGACGTTTCTCTGGATTTTTTTTCAGCCCCAAAATTGTAACTAAGGAGGAAAAGTGTTTTCCTTAGCAACTTTAGAAGGTGTCCATTTCGAAGTAGCCTACAGAATGAGAAGGCAAGCCTTAAAGAAGATACTCCAAATAAGAATGGGAGGAGCCTCATTTATTTTAATACAGGGTGGGCAACTGTGGCCTCTTTACAACCTGTGGAGGTAGAATTCCCAAGCCAGCATGGAATGCTGGGAGTTGAAGTCCCCAGATCATGAAGGGGACGTAGTCGCCCAGTTTAATATATGAAGCCTGTTCTTCTTTTAGAGAAGTGTTGCTGGTAATGTCCACTTTAAAAGGAAATTGAAGCAACAGCTCTAGGCCATTTCTCCAGTAGCAATTTATGGCACTTCATAACATCACCTAGCCATTGCTGAACTGATATATAGCTATTTGCTTTACTATTATTTTGACACCCTGGTGGTAGGGTGAATTTTGAAAGTGCTATAAATCTCTTCTGGGGAAATAGCCCTAAACACAATTTACTGGGATTTGAGTAAAGATTGAGAAAGAAAGGCATAGATAGGATTGCACTGAGCTCACACTTTTTATTAGGTGGGGGCGGGAACCATATAATTAAAAATTTTAGAAAGAAAATTTGGGAAATAAAGGAGCTTGGGAAAGAGCAGAGTTGTTATTTAGTCACTGTTGGTATTGTAAACCCAATTCAATACGTGTGTTTAAAATTTGTGTTACCACATTTTTTAACTTGCTGTTGTAAATAATGGGTGGGCTGGGCAAGTTTTTTGTTCTCCCTTGTAACAAAATACAGACCACCCTCAACTTATAACCACTTGTTCATTGAATGTAGGGACTTACAACCCATGCCTAAAGTTATAGTCACTGCAGCACCTGTATGGTCACACGATCAAAATTCAGGTGCTTGGCAGCCTGCCCACATCACTACAAGGGCGTTGCAAATTGCTCCACCCACCTATTTCCTGGCCTTTTAGCTTCCTGCCTCCCCAGCTTGTCTTCGCCACCGCCTTGTTGCCACTGCTGATGAGGCATGTCTGGTCTGGGGCTGGATCAGCCTGAAGCTGACTTTGTTCTGTGAAAAAAGGGAAAAAAAAAAAAGCCAAAAGCAGTCTGGATTTTTCTTCTTCACAAGGTGAAACCAGCTCCAGCATGGCCCAGCAAACAGGCCAGGCAGCCCCATTAGCAGTAGAAGCAAGAAGGCAGTAAAGATCCATGGTGGCACAGTGGTTAGAATGCAGTATTGCAGGCTAACTCTGCCGACTGCCAGCGGTTCGATGCTGACCGGCTCAAGGCTGACTCAGACTTACATCCTTTCAAGGTCAGTAAAATGTGGCCCCAGATTGTTGGGGGAAATATGCTGACTCTGCTTAGGGCTGTAAAGCACTATGAAATGATGCATTAGTCTAAGTGCTATTGCTATCACCTGGGGTGGTGGCATACAGGCAGCAGTGGCCTCAGAGTGCAAGTAGTAAGGGTGTCTGGGATTGATCTGGGGCAGCTGTGGCTTCCTGGTAAGCAGCCCAGAGCCAAACGGTTTTGGGGCTGCTTGCCCATCTCACAAGGCAGGGTGCAGGTCGGCCAAAAGGACAGTGATGGGGAGCGGATGAGATAGGCAAGTGTGGGAGTTGGAGGCAGTTCCTTACTTACTGAGGCTTGAGACTGGGACAGACCAACCCTTGAATGGAGTGGATTGGGCTGGGTGCTCAGCTAATGACCAATAAAATTTGCTTAACAATAGCAATGGGGTTTCCTGGGGTTGCAGTTGCTAAGCGATGCAGTCACACAACATCTTGTTTTACGACCGCATTGCTTACCAGTTGAAATTCAGGTCCCAACTGTGGGCATAAGCTGAGGACTATCTGTACTTACTGTTAAGTTCGGAAAAATAAAAACTGTATATAGCTGAAGTGGTTTTGTTAAGGTAGCAAAGATGAGTAACTCTGCATTTACAGCAAGGAGAAATAAATTGGAGCACCTTGGAGAGAAAGATACGTTCGACAATAGTTATCTTTGACAATAATGTGGCTATAGCTTGTTGGGAAGAAATATGGGTTCAGTATGTTTGGACTACAGGGAAACTGAATTTTTGGATCATATTGAGCATCATTTGTTCCCCCTATAGTGTTTATAAGACATAAGACAGAATTGTTTCTGAGGTTTTGCTCCCAGACATGCCAAATCGCTTGGCCAATTTTAGATGCTGTGCGTCTTGATATGGCTGGATAAGGAGTCCCATTTACTAACCTGCTTCAGGAAGCAGCAGCCCCGAACCCTTCCTTCTTGCATGAAGAGCATGCACTCTGACATATAACACACAGTATACCCAGCATTGCTGTCTGACACTTTGAATTGAAAGGTAAGAAATTTTGGCACAATTGGGGATGCTCAGGTAGCACCTCCCTACAGCTCAAAGCAGAAGCGTTAGCAATTTTTCCTGGGGTACACAGCCACCTTCTGCCCCACTATCCCAAGAAAAAGCACATTTACCTTCAAGAGTTGCAAATGGGCTACATGACTGCGGTGCTTCCCCACACTTGGAAAGACAGATTTGCCTTTGAGCTGGAAGCACTATAGAGTTCTAGAAAGCCACTTCGGTGTAGTGGTGAAAGCACCTGGCTAGAAACTGGCAGACGGTGAATTCTAGTGCCATCGAAGGCACGGAGTCACTTGGATGACCTTGGGCTAGTCAGCCTAAGGATGCAGTGGTGAACTACTTCCAAAAAACGGTGTCAGCAAAACTTGTCCAGGCAGTTGCCAGGAGTCAAAAGATGACTCAAAGGCATGCACGTATGCGCATGCACGCACACACACAACATTCACATACATACACAGAACTCCTTAACAAGTCTAAACCAGGAAATATCAGAGAAGTCCCTTCTGCAGATTCTCAACAAAGGAAATATGCACTACAGGCAGGGTAAATGTTTGTGTGGATTGTGAATTAGACTAGTCTTATGTTTCCAGAAAGAAACTCAAAACCAGTTGTACAATGGGTCAGAAACAGAGGCAGGCCATCTTTTTTTAAAAAACAAAAAATACATGAAGTAAATGTTACTGCTTGTGCACTATTTGCCAATCATCTCCCTGCCAAAGCAATGCTCTTTTCCCAGAGGAAAAGGCCCAAGCACATAAAATGAATAAAAAATAAACAGAGGAAGGAAATGCTTTAGTTTCCATGGAAACAGACTGGAAGGCAGTATCTCTATTTTTCCTGTATCGCTGCCCTCTATTGCTTTTTCCTTGATTTCCTTAATCCTTAAAACTAAATTAGTGATCTTTTAGTTATTCTCTATTTGTAGTTTGGGAGTCTGAACTCGGAAAGCTAAACAGAGTTGGACTTGGCTAGTATTTGGATAAGAGACCACTAGGAGATAACAAGGCTGAGGACCAAGCTGAATTTACTTAAAAATCCTGAAAAAAGGCAGTGGCAAACCACATCCGTACTGCAGCTCGTCTATGAAATTACCAGGAACTGAGCTGGATCCAAGTTATCTTTATGTATATTATCCTTAATGTAATTGTAAAATTGTTCAGTTCTGAAGGTACTGTCTGTGAAGTCTCTATTGTTAAAAACATGTTATGGAATTAAAATAAGGGTTGCTGCTATTGTTTATGGAATGGGAGTAATGATAAACAGCACTTCCACATCAGAAATTCTGCACAGCACCCCAGCATAAATGCAAACTCCTTTATTGCAATTGATGATTACATTTTTAAGACAAAGAGAACTTTTTCAACCATGGTTTAGCCTTCTTTTAATGTCAAAATTAACTTCTGAAAAGTAGACTATCATCTCCTGTGGATAGGAGAGTTGTACAGGGCTTTGGATTCAACTGCGAAGAGATGCTTTGAACATGTGGGAGCATGAATGCAGGCAGCATCTCTGATTCATTAATTCAACTGCATCTTTTTCTCAAACTGTGGCTGCTCTAGGGAAGATACAAATGCTTTAACAAATTACCAGAGCTACATTCATATTTGTATGCATTCCACATAAATAAAAAGAATTGTACAGCTCTAACAGATACGTTTTCCAAGCTATTTATTTAAGGAAGTTAACAAGCAACTTTTATTTGGTTCTGTGTCTAGGTTTTTCTGTTTCCCTCCCTCCCCTCCTACTTCCGAATAATTCCTTGACAAAAGACAGTTGGCACAGAATTTATCTGGAGGTTCAGTGCAATCCAAAGATGCTGGTCCAGTGATTATATAAGGCTGCAAGTAGAATTATTTCCAAAAATCGTCTTAATTTGTATTCGGAATACAGTGGAACCTCGGAACACGACTGTAATAGCACTGTATTATAGCAATAGCACTGTATTTATATACCGCCTATCAGGGCTTGCAACCCTCTCTAAGCGGTTTACAATGTCAGC